>OVAN01001655.1:0-39049 GCA_900406275.1 Anastatica hierochuntica
CCATGGTAGCAGAATTGATAGCAGTTTATGAGGCATCCAATCAGGGAATCTAGCTGAAAAAATTTTGTCACGGGGCTACGAATTCTGGAAGGAATTGAAAGACCACTAAAGTTATACTGTGACAATAAGGCAGCTGTTTTGTATTCCAACAACAATAGGAGTTCGGTAAAGTCTNAAGTCTAAACATGTAGACGTTAAATACCGAGTCGTAAAGGAAAGGGCACAAAGTGGAGAGATTTCTGTAGAACACTTGGGGACAAACTCTACGTTAGCAGATCCTCTTACAAAAGGTATTGTGCCTAAGGTCTTTCACGAGCATACTGCTCGAATGGGCGTTTTGGTGTTTGAGGATTTTTCGGTTTAGTGGGAGTTTGTTATTTGGTTTTGTTCTATGTTTGTTTTAATTGTGTTATACACATTTTTCTGATCAGAAAGAAAGTTTTAATAAAGTTTCAGTTTACACTTTGTACAATAAAGTTAAAGGATCTCACTAAAGTAGGACTAGTTGAAAATCAACATGTACTGACCACCTTTCATGTGATTTTCATGCCACATTTTTTATAATTGATCTATGTCATTTGGCTATATTGATTTCAGTGACCATGGAAGATTTAGTTATGAGGAATATAACGAAAGCCGCCATGATCCAATGTTATTACAGTCAATGGACGAGATTGTTTTATGCTCTCGGAATTAATGGCATATTTGAGCTCATAAAGTCTATCGCATTTTCAGGCACATACATGACCCAGTGGGAGATTGTAAGAATCATTAGGTGGGGTCAAATATGTTAAGGATTAAATGTGTTAGGGCCATTAATTAAATAACCTATTTTGTAGTGGTTACTTTGTGATAAAGAAAAGGTTATGGGCATAAGTGTTATGAAATATTAATATGTGGATACCTTTGGCAATTTCTAGTTTGATGAGGGGCCGAACTAGAAATTGATTCTCTATAAATAAAGGGTTATGGTCCCCAAAGCAACCCTAACAGGAAAATACAGAAACTCTCTGCATCCCCAACAACAGAGACCTAAAGTCATTCAGGGTTTGCTTTGGAAGACCCATTCCCTATTCATTCAGATCCCTAAGCATGGATTCATCAGGTACGCTTCCGCTCTAGTTCTTATTAATCAGAAACTGATATGGATTATGGTTTATAGATTGAATAAATCTAACACACGCCGCCAGTGGGATCAAAGGGCTGACAATCGAAGGTGATGATGTCGTGCTTGCACTGCTTGAAGGGGAGGCTAGTGAGCTTGGCGACGATGTTTTGAGAGCCTTTGATCTTGTCGTCCTTCAAAGGTCAACATGGATCCTTCCTGGTAGAGAGAAACCAAACCAGCACGATTTGCATCGAAAGCGGTGTAGTATTGCTCGACGAAAGCTTGGGCGACTGCGTCTGGATCCATCTCTATAGTCTTCCTTTGATCCTTCTCTCTCTTTCTTGCGTTATTTATTGCTTTCAAGAGGAAAGAGAGAAAAGGCGATATACAACTGAAAAAACTACCAATTGACCAAGACAATCTCGCCAGGGGGCTATTTCGTCGTCTTAAATTTTTTTCTGACGAAAACGAATTAAAATTAAAAAAATTAGATTACTTAAAAAAGACCAAAAAATACTTAAGTCTTTATAATATTTGGGCTCACTGTTGGTTACTAAAACCAAACAACAGTGAAAGACTTAGAGATTTCGGATGGAGGAAAGTATTGTATTTAAAGGAAAATGGCCTTGTGGATAGCGAGACCGATGTTACAAGAAAAGTATTGTGTAAGCTAAAAAATTCGGATCTCTTTCTTTGTTCTGAGCCCTCTCATTTTATAGGCGTTTCCCTTTGATCAGGTCATTCCTTCCCGCCAATTTCCATATGATCTTTTACAAATTTGCCCTTGTCCTGTAGTACTATACTTGATTTGCTTTATCTGTGGCCGAGCAGGTCTGTCGCCTGGGTACACGTTTGTCGAGAAGTACAGTTTGTCGGGTATGGGCTTCTGCCGTCTGTACAGAGGTCAGGAGCCCTCCGACGTGCTTTTCTGTACACCTCCGCCGTATTTCTCAATTTCATTCCTTGTAATCCTCGTTGCTTGTCGTGTTCTTATCTTCAGAGAATGATGTCACTATTTCTCCTTCGTACGGTTCTTCGAGGCTCTCCTTGGTACGAGACATAAGTTCTCTTGAGCGTCTCGCCTCGAGGCTTTCCTCTCGAGGCGTTTGTCGGTCTTTTTCTTCGTAAATGGGCTTTGACACTCTGATGGGCCCTCTTCTCTTTGGGCCCTTTTTTCTTCTGGCCTTATTCTGGTGAGTCGAGGCTCGATCGAAGGGTGTGAATCCCTCCTACAACAATTAGTCCCCCCTCGGTTCGATTATTGAGATGCGAAGCAATCGAAAAGGTAGTGATCGAGGCTCGGGGATTTGATGGCATCTTTATTGCGGATGTGACTTTTGCTTCTGACGCGTGCTTTAGGTTTTTTTCTTGGAAGTTTCATTTTGCCGCCAAAACGTCCTTTCAGTTTTCCTAGGTTGTAATTATTGCTTTCATCTTCTTGTAAAAAGGGGTACTGGAGTCGTTTCGGAGTTATTCTTTTGGCGAATTGCAGGTATCTTCTTTCTTCTCTCTCTTTTCTTTCTATTGATAGGATTTTTTGTTCTCTGTTTCTTCTGCGTTTTCGGATCTCTGTTTGGTTCCTTAGTTAGTCTCGCCGCTTGGTATTCTTTTTCTGGTTTTTGGAAAGGGTGTAGTCTATGCGTGACGATTTTGCTCCTCCCTCTGTTTCCGGTGGTCTCAGGCACTTGGTGAGGGGACCTTGCCGTGAGCCTTGCCGTCAGGGTTCTTTTACCTCTCGACATGGGGCTGGAGATTCTTCCGACGTTGCGCGTGATCATGACATAGTCGTAGATCTTTCTAGAAGGGACACGATAAGGTCGTCTCTGGCGACGTTTCAGTCTGTCAAGGGTTTGGTTAAATCGTGTGGCCTTTTGAGGGAACTCACGATTCGCGTTCCTGGGTCTGACTGTCGTCCTTGGGACGCTCCCGAGGGTTTTTTTTTCCATGTTTAAGGCTTATTTTTCCGATTGCGGACTTTGATTTCCTTTGCCCCTTTTCTTGGTGGACTTTTGTGAGCGCCGTCGGGTTGATGTTGCTCAGTTGACTGCATCCTCGATTCGTCATTTAGTTGGTGTCGTGGTTCTTGCTTCTAGGTAGGGTATGGAGGTGTCTTGTGAGTTCCTAGAAAGGGTGACGTCGATTAGTGCGAGCCCTGATCTTCTTGGCTTCTTTTCTGTCAACTTTAAACCTGGGATGAGACTGGTTACTAGGGTCGAGAGCGGGTTAGGAAAGTGGTGGCGTCGTTACTTTTTTGTAGCCCTTAACGAGGATCCGTTGTGGGGTCGCTCGCTTCCTTTAGGCGGTCGTTCTTCGATATTACTGGTAGAAGTTTTGGGTGGGTGTGGGCTCGTGTTTTAGTGACTTATCCCTTGTTCTAAAGTTGCGTTCTTATCTTCTTGCAGTTGCTCTTCCCTGTTCGAGCCACTCTCCTAATTTCGAGGCTGACCTTACTCATCTCCTTCGGATTCCTGATCGTCGGTGGCATTCGGTTTTTGACACATTTGTGATTAGCCAGCTTCACTTTTCCCTCTTTCTCCTCATAAGTTCTGGTGTCTTTCTTCGTTTGTTTGCTGTCGTTGTGTTCGCTAAGTTTGTCGATTCTTGTAGGTACCATGAAGCTCAATCTTCTTAACGTGCCTAGTTACGCCGAGCAGAAGCGACAGAAGATCCTTGCCGAGAGGGCGAGGCGTTCTTAGGGGGTTGGTTCTGCGTCTGAGGCTTCTATGGAGCCCCCTCAGGTGCTACCCTCCTCGGAGATTATTCCCGAGGTGAGGGCTAACGATGGCGCCGAACTCTCCGGGCCTACTGTTCAGGTTCCTTCTGAGCCTTCTTTTGTTTTTCCTTCTTCGTGGGTTGCCTCCGACGACGAGGATGCTCGTGCCCCTCCTTCTCAAGAAGTGGCGGGAGTGGTTGTTCCTGATGAGGAACTTCCACTTATCGTCGTCGATCCTCCTCGGGAGAGCGAGGCTCTTCATGTCTTGGTGGCCGATTCTGAGCACGTCGAGAAGAGACCAAGGGATCACGAGGATCCTGAGGGTCATTCTGATCCTAAGAGGGCGAGAGGGGCTACTCACGCCTTTTCCTTCCATCATACTGACTGCACTCCTCTAGTGACGAATGGAGTGAAGTGTGCGGAATTGTTCTTTAATTTGAAGCTCGACCCGCACATGCCTCGTTCCGCGCTGCCCGAGGACGGCTAGAATTACGAGAGGCTCTCTGTTGATGGCGTGGCAGTGATATTTTTTTCCTTTGTTTGAAATATATAGTATCTTATATATTCTTTTTTTTGAGACGTGTTCTTTGTCTTGCAGTTTGCTGCGAGCATCAAAAATGAGATTTCGTTTCTCCGCTCCAGGTTGGAGAGGGAGTGTCGAAGGGCGGATGTGGCCAGCCTTATGGCCGACGGCCTCAAGAAAGAGAGCGCTGCACTGAAGGAAGCTCTTGCCCGAGCCGAGGCCAAGTTGGATGGGCATCAAGTATATTTTGAATGCGCCGTTCTGTCGTATCAGCGAGCCTCTGACGTGAGTTTGTATCGTCAACAGAGGGCTGAGGCCAAGGCGACGCGTCTTGCTGAAGTGAACAAGGCGCTTCAGGAGAAGCTCGAGGGGCTCGGAGCTTGATCAGGGGCCCTGAACAAGGAGGTTTCGGGCCTGAGGCTGCAACGGGACGAGGCTCAGACGAAGCTAAACTCCGAGACGGACCGTCTTCGGAAGTCGAGGATGGAGTAGGCTACCCGCGAGAGGAACTCGAATGAACAGAAGTTGAAGTCCCTGTTTCAAGCTTGTCTCGACAAATTCCATCGTCGAGAGCAGGAGGAAGAAGAGCGGGATGCTCTTGTGGCCTTGTATCTTTAAGCGAAGGGCGCATATGAATGTTTGTGCACAAGGCAGAGTTTGGGGGATGTCATTCCTTCAAGCTTTATTGAGATACGAGGAAGGACTTCGAGGAGGAGGATAGGAAAGTGAGAGCCCTTACTCCGATAGCCACACTTTCTGCTGAAGACTGGGTAGCGCCCTCATTGGCTGATCTCCGTGTCTCTACCACTACGGTTAATATGTCTGAGCCCCTTCATGAAGATGCGTCTGTTTGTCAGATGGGGACTTGATGTCATCTCTACTAGTGACATCAAGGGTTTGCTCGGTTAATTGAGCAAAACTCACACTGACCATCCCCGTTGCAAGTGTCGCAATGCCCTTCCTTCTCGAGGTTTTTGTCTTGATTTCTCGACAAGTGTGGGTTTCCTTTTGTTTCTTCTTACTTTTTGTTTTTCGTTGTAGTTTTTTTGTTTTTCTTTCCTTGTTCGGCTCTTAGTGTAGATTTAGCAGCGAGAGCGGATTTGTCGTTTTTGCTAGTTCATGTAGCTTTCTGTTTAGATTTCTCGACGAGGGCGGGTTTTTCGCCTCGTTAGCTTTGCGTAGCTTTTGTTTAGATTTCTCAACGAGGGTGGACTTGTCGCCTCGTTAGCTTTGTGTAGCTATTTGTTTAGATTTCTCGACAAGGGCAATTTTATGCCTTGTGAATAAAATTTTCTTTTCGATGTTTCGCTTTGTTCATTATATTTTGTTTTAATTAAAAAGCGTTCGATTGTGCGGGGCGATCCTGCTTAGTTGTGGATTCAATTGGACCACTGCACCCGATGCGAGGCGGGTTTCGACTTATTTCGAGGTGAAAAATAAATTTCTGTCGGTGATCAGTCCACACGTTCATTCGAACGTTGCTTTCGTGGGTTCGATTAGTCCACGAGACTCTACGAAAGTCCAAAGGATTTCACGGGTCGTCCCGTTTTGTGGTTGTTCGTTCAATTGATGCATTCTTTTTGCGAGGTGACTCGCTGATGCGTGTGTCGGTCGTTCGAAAAGATAAGTAATATTAATAGATAGGTTGTTGTGCCTTGTATAAGGTTGCTTACGTACCCCGAGGGGATCAAGCCAATCGTAGTTCTGATTAAAAAAGAAAGGATAATACGTACTTAAGGCTTGAAGGTAGCCTTCTTCGCTTGCTTCGATCAGAGAGTGGTTCAGTTGTTTGTCGTGCTGGGTACTTCACCTAGGTTTCTCGTCGTTTCTGCTGGCTTGATGTAATTGTCATTATCTTCGTTCATTGGGGGGTTGCGTAATTTGATTTCGACAATGAAGCAGGCTCGTGCCATGCCCTGGCCGCCTCATACCATTTGAACGCCTGATGGCGTTGGGAACTTTAAGCATTGGTGGTACGTAGAATGGATTACTTCCATTTCGTGGAGCCATGGGATTCCAAGGATGGCGTAGTAGATGGCTGGTCGATCGGTGATAACGAACTTGACCAACTTAGTGACACCAGTGAGGTGCACTGGGAGCTTGATCGATCCTATTGCTGCTGTTGTATCGCCGTTAAACCCTGTTAGGGGGTTTGGATGAGGGTTTGATATCGCAATCCTTTATTTCCATCTTTTGGAGGGTATCCTTGAAGATTAGGTCGACAGAGCTCCCTGTGTCAATAAGGACACAAGATACTTTGTAATCCGCCATCATGACCTCGATCACGAGAGGGTCGTTGTGGGGTTGGTCGAGTTTTGCAGCATCCTAGGTGCTGAAGGATATGTCATGTCCTCTGGTCTTGGCGGGGTCGATCAGTTGTCCCCATCGGACTGCGGTTACTACGCGGCGCTTATACTTCTTGATGGACCGGACAGAGTCGTTGCATGACATTAAGTAGCCCATAATCATGTTGATGCGGCGTCAGGCGGTCGGTGGGGGTCCGCAGGCGGGCTCACGTTCTTGGTTGTACCTTTGGTTTTCTGCGTCGTCGTTACGAGGCGGACCCGGTAGCTGCTCCTGCTGGGGTTTGTTGTGGTTAGTCTCGTTCGGGCGCTTGTATGTGTTTTTTGCACGGTCAACGGACGTCGCGTTCCTAGGGTGCACCTCGATTTTGCCGTTATGATATTTCGTGAGCAGGATGTCATTCAGATGCCGACATTCTTCCGTTGAGTGTCTGTACCTGTTGTGGAACTCGCAGTACTGGGAGTGGTCCTGATCGTTTTCTTTCGGGTTCTTGGTTTCGGGTGGTTTTGTGGGTTGGTTGTCACTGACTGCGTATGCCATCGCCTTCTTATCCTTCAGGTAGTCCTTGTCAAGATGCTGACAGGGCTCAACGTACTCTTCCTTCGACTTTTCCTTGGCTACAGCTCCTTTTGCTCCGAGGTGTTTTTTCTTCATCAGCGCTTTCTCCTCCTCCACTTCAATGAACAGCATGCCCCGGTGAAGTGCGTCTTCTAGTGTTTGGGGCCTGTTGATCTTCAAATCGTCCTTAAAGGCGGACTCGTACCAAAGCGCTTTGCGGAGAGTGGGGAGTGCGCTTCGTCAGTTACGGTCACCCTCGAGGCAACTTCTTTAAACCGCTTGATGAAGTCTCGCAGGGTTTATGTGGGTCCTTGGGCCAGAGCCCACAGATCTGCGATCGAGGAGCCCTGCCGAATGAAGATAGAATAATGTTTTAGAAAGGCCGTCGAATGCTGTCCAAAGTTGTCGATAGAGTTTGCTTTAAGCCGGCAGAACCATGTCAAGGCCTCGTCTTCCAGGTTTTCAGCGAAGAGATGACAGTATCCCGCGTCGCGCTCTTCGAGGGAGAAGCACGCTTGTGTCATTGCTATTGTTAAGGTTGTTAAGTGCTTGCTCATATCTGTGGTCCCTCCGTACTTGGGGATCTTTATTTTCCAGGCTCTAGGATGTGGAAGCGAGTGATTTGTTCCGTGAAGGGCACATTTTGGGCTTCTCGATGGACGCGGCCAATTTCTGGAGCAGAGCTTACCGCCTGGTGGACTTTCAAGTTGATGTCCTGTAGTTTTAGTTTCATGAGTTCTAACTCGTCGGCCTTTTTCGCGAAATGGTTTTGTGGACGCGTGTCGTGTTAAGGCAGACGGCTTGGTGATGGGTTAGCTGGTGATTCTTGGGAGCTTTCTTCGAAAAGGTTTCTTTGGAGTCTGTTGATGAATCCTTGGGGTGTTTCTAACGGTGCAGAAGGTTCGAGTCTCGTCGGAGCTTGGCGGTAGAACGTAGGTGAGGCGGTTATGGCATCGAACCTGGCGTCAGTGATCCTAGCCAACTCATCGATCTTTCTAAGTACTGTGTCCAAGATCTGGGGGACCTTGTTAATACTGAGCGGGGGTTGCTCGTCCCTGCTTTTTGGTTGGCTCTACACTTCAATGACGCCGGATTCTGGGGTTCTGTCCATCTGGGGCTGAGCGTCGCGGTTCAGGTCTCCCCTGGGACGGTATTCTGGGGCTTTTACTTTCGGTTGGGTCGATGTAGCTTTGGTCGTTGAGCTTTGAAGCATCTGAGCCGGGGGGTCTGCTATCTCCGCCGTTCCCTGGGGCGTCGGATTTGTCACCGCGAATTGTGCTTTGGTCGCTTTCGCGCTTTTGCTGCTTGGTCTTCCATCGTTTCAGTTGTTGTTTTTGTTAATCGTCCCCAAAGACGGTGCCAAATGTTGGTTACTAAAACCAAACTACAGTCAAAGACTTAGAGATTTTGGATGGAGGAAAGTATTGTATTCAAAGGAAAGTGGCCTCGTGGATAGTGAGACCGATGTTACAAGAAGAGTATTGTGTAAGCTAAAAAAAATGGATCCCTTTCTTTGTTCTTAGCCCTCTCCTTTTATAGGCGTTTCCCTTTGATCAGGTCGTTCCTTCCCACCAATTTCCATATGATCTTTTACCAATTTGCCCTTGTCCTGTTGTATTATGCCTGATTTGCTTTATCTGTGGCTGAGCAGGTCTGTCGCCTGGGTACACGTTTGTCAAGAAGTTCAGTTTGTCGGATATGATCTTCTGCCATCTGTACAGAAGTCAGGAGCCCTCCGACGTGCTTTTCTGTACACCTCCGCCGTATTTCTCAATCTCATTCCTTGTAATCCTCGTTGCTTGTCGTGTTCTTATCTTCAGGGAATGATGTCACTATGTCTCCTTCGTACGGTTCTTCGAGGCTCCCCTTGGTACGAGACATAAGTTCTCTTGAGCGTCTCGCCTCGAGGCTTTCCTCCCGAGGCATTTGTCGGTCTTCTTCCTCGTAAATGGGCTTTGACATTCTGATGGACCCTCTTCTCTTTAGGCCCTTTTTTCTTCTGACCTTATTCTGGTGAGTCGAGGATCGATCGGAAGGTGCGAATCTCTCCTCCAACACTCACTAATAATTTGGAGACACTTACATCCAACCGGTAAACCTATGATCGGCTTTTCCAACGGAATGAAAACGTCATTGACTTTTCGTTCCCACGAGCTGTAACAAAGTTGAGTTACACTTGATCGGGTCGATTGTTTGTAAAACCTGTTAGTATTGACTCTTAAAAAAAATTTACTGTAAAAGTTTTGTTTTTTAAATTGTGGCCGTGACTTTTAAAAAAATATAGGCTTTAGAAAAAAAAGTAACGTTACAAGAACAAAATAATTGAAATATTATATGAGAAAATCAAGAAAGACTTTTGGAGTTGTTGGAGTTTTAAAGTGTGATTGGTGTTTAGGGGATTTTTGAGTAATTCTTTAAGAAAGAGAGAACAAGTAGAAAAATTTGTAAATGATTCTTTTATTGATATCAAGAGGTCGATTATAATGAGCGGATATCAAATAATAAGTTTCAGATCTTTGAATTAGGTTCTTTCCCATGTATTTAAAGTATTCGAATAAGAGTATTTTCATATCTTTTATGGATAACTTCTAGTTTCGAGTCTATCTATACAATAAAGAATATTTCCATAATTCTATAAGGCAATTGTCCTTATCTCTAAGATTTAAATCATATAAAAGAGAATATTTACTCAGCCAGGCTATGAATCCTTGGCTAAGGCCTTGGTAAAGGCATTCAACCAAGCGGTTATCTATGAGCCCTATCTAGCTAAAGTTAGGCCATACAGAATAAAATTACCCTAACAATTGGCAAAATAACTTTAAAGAATGTAATAAAAAAATAAAGTTTTCACATCCAATCCCCAATCAGCCCTATAATTTGATAAAAACTGTAAAATTATGTAGTAAGCTTGTCGTATAAATATGAGTCAATATTTTATCAAAACAATTGATTTGCAAATTTAATAAGAGAAATTTGGGAAAATACTTATGTTTTCAAATTTGAAAAATACACCATCTTTTCATTTTTTTTTGTAAACTACTTTCCAAATAATAATTTACTAAATTATCCCAATTAAGCTTATCAACAACATCATTTGTTGATGTTCAGGAGATTTAGAAGGGTGTATTCAAACCTATTGATTCATCTTCTGGCAGATCATCATCTGATTCAGATTTTGACACTTCTAACGATCCCAAGGCATGCCACAAGGTTGTTCATCTCATACTTTTCTTCACTATTTTCTTTTAAATCTTCTTCATTGATTCCCTGTAGAGTTTTTTATGTTTGATGGTTCAGGTCATTGACACACTCCCGCTGTATATGGTACATTCCTTTGCATCTGACACACTCGATCTCTCTTTTTCTCACATATCCGTCTATCTCAGATATTCTCTCTGTCGCAGTAGATTTTTGTTGATCTTATCCTTGCATAACCTTCTGTAGAGCTCTGACCAATCTCTTACTCAGCAACCTCGCATAATCATTTGCATCATTTTCAAATCTATTTGCGTCAGAACACGACTTGGCCAAATCAAACTGCTTTAGCCCTTGTTTCTCCTCTGCAAGTGTTGCAGCTTCAACTCCTGACACATCCTTGATCTTTAGCTCATTGTAGCACTTCATTCTTTCCGCATGATCACACCTGTTATTGATATGAACGGGTTCCCGCTTTGATACCAATTGAAAATGCAAGTACTACGCTTGAAGTACTACAAAAGTGTAACCGCGAGAACTGTAACAGAAAGTGCATCAGAGAAATTCTCTACAAAGAATTATATTACTAGAACTCTTTCAAATTACTTACAAGTGATTTTGAACAGAATTTACAACAACCTCAAGACATTCCTTGACTTGTTTCTCTAGCCTCACACGTTTCAATGGATCGAGTACAAGATCCAAAAAACTCTTTCCCCTTTAGTTCTTTGTGATTTCACTCTCCATACAAGACAAATGAAACCCCCAATATAACTAGTACATGTTTCTGGATCTAATACCCGATTCCATAAACTCTCTCCTTAGCCCTCGTGTTTCTCTCGCTTACAAGCTTTAGGAACTCAATACTAAGAACGATGTTTTTTGTTTTCTCAAAAACGTTGGCCGAATACAAAGCCAGAATAATGTACTTATACCTATTAGATTTTGACCACCACCTCAAGGAAAGAATATTCACCAAATTTTTCTTTGAGTTTATCCTTCTTATTTTTGCTCGCAAGAAATAAGAAACTCCATTTTCCATGTTTATCTTTTCTCCAAAAAAATCTTCTAGAATATTCTTATTCTCCTTGCTTCCCAAGCCACGTCCAACTCAGCATATGTGTATATCTCCAGTTGATTTACTCGCTCCAGCTCGTGTTTCCAACCTTCGAGTTTGTCATCGCAGTTCCTGCTACATCGCCAACTGCTACAGAAAAGTGTTTCAGTCTGTATAGCCAACTGCTACAGACACACTACAAAACTCTGCATCTTCAAAGAGAGATTTGGAAGAGAAGATAAAAGCAATAGCTAAAGACATAAATGATGTGAAGAGGCAGAACAAAGTTACACATATACTGCTCTTGGCTTTGGTCATGCTCACGTTGACTTGGCAGCTATCCTCACGTTAACTTGGCAGCTACCCTATCAGATCCATTGGAGGTATGCTTTCGAGGATATTCAAAGGTAAGGTAAGTCCGCTCAAGAACCAGCTTCCTGGGATTTCCAATTCCAAGGAACAAAACAACTCAAACAATGGCAATGGAACACACACTAGAGTCAACATCCAAGTGACTGAGCTGTTGCAAGAATTCGGATTTGACGACGATGAAGAGTGATGTTGTCTGGAAACAGGGGTAACCCTTATTATTTCTTACTTTCAAAAAGTAAAATAAATAGTTGTTTTAACAAACTTTTTCCTTATGGAAAAGGGGGTTTCAAAGGAGAAACGTATTTCAATATAAAACTTTGTTTTTTTATTTTGATAAGCACACCATATGTATAATGGACCAACAATCCCCAGAAACAAACGGAGTCATCTCAACCAAAGAAAGTAACAACTCCATTGACTTAAAAATACCAAATAACACAAACACCTTAAAACAGGCTTGATGGCTTGTAATAATGGTGGTTCACATACCCCTACCATCACATTCCCAGATAAATCATCCGAAGAGAGTTATAATCCTCAATATATCATGCAACACGTAAAAGCCTTCTGGTGACTTGGGCATCAAGTAAAACACCTGGGCACACACACATAAAAGTCGGGTATGTCATGAACTTTGTATGAAACAAGAAAAAATCCAAACAACAAGCAGATCCAAAACATTTATGTTATTATACATAGACAAATAAATAGTATCCAGTTTCGTGATTAGCAACACTAGAGATTTATATTTTATGTAGGTCAAGTTGCTGTGAGGTAATCACCCATGGCTCTACGGTTTACATTCCACAAGTTTTGGTGATGTTCGTATAAACATAATAATAACAAAGACACAAAACCAATAACTTAAAATGAAGCACAAACACCAGAATAATGAAAAGCATATTATTTAGATTCCTATTCTATGAAATCTAGTGGAATGACTTGAACATATGATACACACACCACATGGAACACTTGGTCAACTTAGTGACTATTGTTTTTGCTTAAGTATCACAGAGACTCTTATCAGACATAGGGTTTCAACTTTGTCTTAAAGAAAGAGGCACGAGGAGCTCACGTGCCCTCTTCAACAGATCAAGGGCAAATGAGTAATTAACCTATTGCCAACTCAAGTTGTTGTTTTGTCCTCTTCCTCTGAAGTAGTACGAACAGAGGAGGTGAGAGGGAGAAAAAAAAGATTTGTGCAAAAGGTTATATAAGGAGGCATAAGCTGTAACAATGGCTGTCAAGGTGAGACAAAAGAAGTGATACAGAGAAAGAACAAGTAGAGGCTGTTACAGGTTTCGTAGCAGATTTCTTAAGAGTTTTTGTAACCAAGTATTTCTAGTGGATTTCCGAGAAATCTCGGTCCAGACGTAGCGATTCTCTTTGAATCGTGAACTGGGTGAACAAAGTTAGTGTCTTTCTCATTTTATTCAAAAAACGAGAGATCGATCGAATCAAAGAGAGATTGTGAGGTTTCCGTGTACTACAAGATAAAAGTTACAAACTTTCTCACAAAACAAGTTCAAAGTTACTATTTCTTCAACAAATTGGTATCAGAGCCTTGTTAGGAGCTGGGAAAGGAAGAAAAGGTGTTAACTTTGTAGAAGATTGAAGCTTTGGTGATAAAGTTGTGAACTTTCTCTCTTGTGATGGCTTCTGGTAGAAGAGAGGTGGAAAAGTTTGATGAAGAAGGAGATTACATTCTTTGGAAAGAAAAGTTGTTTGCTCACTTTGATATGTTGGGTTTTCTTGAAGGGCTTGAAGATGAAGAAGCCTCAGAGACTTTGGTGGTGGAGATTCGTCTGCGGTAGAGCAAAGTGCAGCAATCCAAGTTGATAAATCTCTCATGGAAAAGAGAGGACAGGCTAGATCTACTATTATTCTGAGTTTGGGAAAAATTGTTCTCAGGAAAGTCATAAAGGAGAAGACTGCAGCAGGGATGATCAAGGTTCTAGATCATCTGTTTATGGAAAAGTCTTTACCAAACCATATCTATCTGAAGCAGAGGTTGTATGGATACAAGATGCAGGAAAATATGACAATAGATGAGAACGTGAATGATTTCTTCAAATTGATATCAGATCTAGAGAACGTTAAAGTGATTGTACCAGATGAAGATCAGGCTATTGTGTTGCTTATGTCACTGCCGAAGTAGTTTGATCAGCTGAAGGAGACTCTAAAGTACTGCAAGACAACTCTGGCTCTTGAAGAAATTATACGAGCAATCAGGTCAAGGATTTTGTAGTTGGGAGCTACAGGAATGTTGTTGAAGAATAGCTCTGAAGCATTGTATATACAAGACAGAGGAAGATCGGAAAAGAGGGATAAAAGTTCTGAAAAAAAAACAAGAGCAGATCAAATTCTAAGGATAAGAAAGTATGCTAGGTATGTGGCAAAGAGGGACACTATAAGAAACATTGTTACATCTGGAAAGAAAGAAACAGGAGGGGAAGTAATTCAGAGAAAGGCGAAAGTTCAAATGTCACTGGACAAATGAATGATGCAGCAGCTCTCACTGTTTCAGATGTTTCAAATGTAGTGTCTGAAGTAGATGGAAATGAGGGGGTAATGGACACAGGTTGTTCATTTCATATGACATCAAGGAGGGATTGGTATGTTGAGTCTGATGAGTCAAC
This sequence comes from Anastatica hierochuntica, assembly GCA_900406275.1. Classification (NCBI taxonomy): domain Eukaryota; kingdom Viridiplantae; phylum Streptophyta; class Magnoliopsida; order Brassicales; family Brassicaceae; genus Anastatica; species Anastatica hierochuntica. The sequence continues at coordinate 14,473 of OVAN01001655.1, forward strand.
GACTGGTAGAGTAAAGATGGCAAATGATACATTCTCTGAAGTAAAAGGAATGGATTGTATCAGGATCCAAAATGATGATCACTCAACGGTTTTTCTTCCAAATGTAAGGTATGTTCCATCAATGTCAAAAAATCTTAATTCTGTGGGGACATTGGAGGATCAAGGGTGCTTATTTTAGTCAAAGAACGAGGTTCTAAAAGTGAACAAAGGCTGCAGAACAATTATCAAAGGGAAGAAAAGTGGTACATTGTATCAGCTACAGGAAAATGTGTTGTTGGGAAATGTTAATGCAATGACAAGTTCAAAGGAAGAGGCAAAGTTATGGCATAACATGCTTTGTTATATGAGTCAAAAGAGTATGGATATGTTGGTAAAGAAAGGTTGTCTACAAGGTAATAAGATAAAAGGTTTTGAATTTTGTGAGGATGGAACTTATGGGAAAGCTCATCGAATAAGCTTTACAACATGCAAACATGTTACAAAGGATAAGTTGGGGTACATTCATTCAGATCTTTGGGGATCTCCAAGGATACCAAGTTCACTAAGAGGATGTCAGTACTTTATTATTTCATAGATGGCTACACAAGGAAAGTGTGGATCTAATTTCTAAAAAGAAAAGATGAAGCATTCAGGACATTTGTTGAATGGAAAAGGCTGGTTGAAAATCAATCAGGGAGAAAGGAGAAACTATTGACAACTGATAATGGTCTTGAGTTTTGAAACCAAGAGTTTGATGGTTTTTGCAGGGAAGAAGGGATTGTAAGACACAAAACATGTACTTCCACTCCGCATCATAATGGTGTTGCAGAACGCATGAACAAAACTATAATGGACAAGGTCAGACGTATGCTTAGTGAATCAGGTTTGGGGAAGATGTACTGGGCTGAAGCAGTTGCTACAGCAGTTTACAGTATTAACAGATCACCTGCATCAGCCATCGAGTATGAGATTCCAGAGAAAGCTTGGACAGGGTTATTACCATATTTGAACTCTTTGAGAAGATTTGAATGCATTTTTTATGTTCAATCGGATCAAGGAAAGTTGAATCCAAGAGCAAATAAAGGCATTTTTCTCGATTATGCTACAGGGGTAAAGGAATACAGAGTGTGGGTCTTAGAAGACAGGAAATATGTGATCAACAGAGATGTAACATTCACAGAGGAAGTAATGTTCGGGGACTATGACAGAAAAGGAAAGGAGATTGATACATCTTTTCAAGAGAAAGGTGTTACAGTGGCAATTCCAGTACTGCAGGAAACTGTAAGTACTTCAGCTCAAGGTGGAGCAGAAAATGAAGCTGAAGCTGAACCAGATCCACTGCTTCAAGGAGAAGAAATTGAAGATGATTCTGAATCTAGTACAGAGTCTGAAGAAGGTTACAGTCATCAAAATCTTGAGAATTATCAGCTGGCCGGAGATATAACCAGGAGAGAAATCAAGCAACCAAGGAGATTTGATGAGATGGGTGATCCACGATTTGCTTATAATATGACAGAGGATGGTAGTACACTAGAACTAACCTGTTACAGAGAAGTTGTAAGTGATCCAAATTTTGATATGTGGAAAGGTGGAATGGATGAGGAAATGCTGTCACATTAGAAATATCACACTTGGGATCTTGTTGATAAACCAGAAAATGCATAGGTTATTGGTTGTAAGTGGGTATACAAGAGAAAGATGGGAATACCGAGAGTAGAGGAGTCAAGGTTCAAGGAAAGGTTGGTAGCACAGAGGTTCTCACAGAGAGAAGGAATTATGAAGAAATATTTTCACCTATAGAGAAGCATGTCTCTATTCGGTTAATGCTATCAGCTGTAGCACATTTTGATTTTGAACTGGAACAACTTGACGTAAAAACGACATTCCTGCATGGTACTCTTGAGGAAACTATCTACATGATGCAACCAGAAGGATTTGTGGGCAAGAAATCACCTGAGAAGGTGTGTCTACTAAGGAAGGCTCTGTATGGATTGAAGCAATCACCAAGATTGTGGAATCAAAGGTTTGACTTATTTATGAGATCAATGGGTTATTGAAGAAGCTTGTATGAAAGTTGTGTGTACTTCAAGGAAACTGAAGTAGAAGTCATGTTGCTGTTATATGTCGAAGATATGTTGCTCATATCAAAGAGCAAAGACACAATCAATAAGCTGAAGGAAAGCTTGAATTTTGAATTTGATATGAAGGATTTGAGTGCTGCAAAGAGAATATTGGGTATGGAGATACACAGAGACATATCAAAGCATATACTAGAACTATCACAGAGAGATTATTTGCAGAAGATTCTTGATACATTCAAGATGAGTGAATGCAAAGTAGTTCAGACACCTTTGGGTAGTCATATTAAGTTGAGATCAGCTACAGAGGAAGAACTACAAGAACATACTATGTCAATGAAAGTTGTACCTTATGCAAGTGTTGTGGGAAGCATAATGTACTCAATGATCGGCTCAAGGCCAGATTTGGCGTATCCAATGGGTGTTATAAGCATGTTTATGAGCAAACCAATGAAGGAACATTGGCAGGATGTGAAGTGGGTTATGAGGTACATCAAGGGTACACTAAGAACAAGACTTCAATACAAGAAAGAGGATGTGTTTGCAGTAAAGGGTTTATGCGACTCTGATTTTGCTGTAGACTTAGATAGAAGAAGATCTATCATAGGGTACACATTCACTATGGGAGGTAATGAGATCAGATGGAAGTCTTGATTACAGGATGTAGTAGCATTGTCTATAACAGAAGCAGAGTACATCACTCTGACTAAAGCAGCCAAAGAAGCAGTGTGGCTGAAGGGAATCATGAATGAATTGGGTTTCAAACAGGGTTCAATTGAGACTTATTGTGATTCACAGAGTGCTATTGCTCTAGCAAAGAATGATGTACATCATGAAAGGACTAAACATATTCAGAGGAGGTTTCACTTCATCAGAGACTTGATAAGTGAAGGAGAGATCAAGGTTTTGAAGATCTCAATAGTGCATAATCCGGCTGATATGTTGACCAAGGTGCTACCTGTTAGCAAGTTCCTAAGTGCTCTTGCGAGACTCAAGGTTTTACCAGTGCCTAGTTTTGGCAAAGATCCAAGATGGAAATCAAGATCACTAGAAAGGAAAGTAGTTCAGAAGGTGATACAGAAGCAAGGTGGAGTTTTATTGTTTTTGCTTAAGTATTATAGACTCTATATCAGACAGAGGGTTTTAGCTTTGTCTTAAAGAAAGAGGCACGAGGAGCTCACGTACTCTCTGCAACAGATCAAGGGCAAATGAGTAATTAACCTATTGCCAACTCAAGTTTTTATTTTGTCCTCTTCCTCTGAAGTAGTACGAACAGAGGAGGTGAGAGGGAGCAAAAAGAATTTGTGCAAAAGGTTATATAAGGAGACATAAGCTATAACAGTGGCTGTCAAGGTGAGACAAAAGAAGTGAAATAGAGAAAGAACAAGTAGAGGCTGTTATAAGTTTCGTAGCATATTTCTTAAGGGTTTTTGTAACCAAGTCTTTCTAGTGGATTTCCGAGAAATCTCAGTCCAGACGTAGCGATTCTCCTTGAATCGTGAACTAGGTGAACAAAGTTTGTGTCTTTCTCATTTTATTCAAACAAACGAGTGATCGATCGAATCAAAGAGAGATTGTGAGGTTTCCGTGTACTAGAAAGTAAAAGTTACAAACTTTCTCACAAAACAAGTTCAAAGTTACTATCTTTCTTCAACAATGACCTATGTACGAAATCATCATCACTAAATACATAAGTTAGGTTCTAAAATTTCGAGACAAATCCAGTTGGTTCAAGCTTCTAGTGACCTAACCGCCCTAAGACCGTTATCTAATATGAGGATACGAAATCATATTGAAACTAGAAGTTCTATACATAAAGAGAATGAGATTTGGAAAAAAACTCGTCGAACTTGGTATCATATATAGTCTTCGGTTCGCTAGGGGGCTTAATTATGCCGTAGACATAGACGACAAAGCCGCCGGTGGGATCAGAGGGCTTATATTCCATTTGGATGATTTTGTGCTTGCACTAGCTGAAGCTGAGGCTGGTGAGCTTGGCGATGATATCTTCAGGGCCCTTGAACCTCCATCCCTCAAAGGTCAACATGGATCCTTCCCGGTATAAAGAAGCCAGATCTGCAATATTTTAATCGAAGGTGTTGTAGTAATTCAAGACGAATTCTCTGGTTTCCCAAGCAATCTCTATCGTTTTCCTTTGATCCTTCTCTCTCTTGCATCCCTGCTTTAAAGAGGAGAGAGATGGTCAGATTGATCGGGGCGGTAATTGGTCGTTTTAAATTCTTTTCTGACACAAAAAACATATAAAAACCTGACAAAGAGTCAGTTTACAAGAATCACCTTTTCTCATTTTTGCTAGAGACGCAAAAATGGCGGCTCATGATTATTTTATTCATACGCGACATGGCTATCTCCTATCTTACATATAGACTTTGTAAACTCATATTTTAATAAATTAATAAATTTGCACTTGATGAAGAACCAATAAAAAAAACAGACAAATAAAATTAGAGACATCTAATATATCCCTAAAAAAACTCAAACTTTGTATGTTCCTTTTAAACTTTCTATGCGTTTATTGTTTTAATGAAATACGGTAAGATCAAAATACTCCTCTCGTTAAATTTCTTAAAGAAATTAAAAAAGAAAGAAAAGAAAGAAAATTAATTCTTGGAAAAAAGCTGAAAACCGATTTTCTCCATAGTTGAGGAGTTGAGTTCTCTCGTTGTCTTCTTGATCGCCGCCGTCGATAGTCGTTGATCACCCTGATGCCGTGGTCGAGCATTTTGTCGCCGCCGGTGGAAATTCAGGTTAGTTTTTCTCTCCTCCTCGAATCATCTCCGGAAAGAATGTTGGTTTAGGGTTTGTAATTGGATTTGATGAATTTGGTATGCACATTGGTATTTTGACATTGTTTATGGTTCGATTAGTGCATGAAATTGGTAAAAATGCATTTTAGTGGAGGGAGTGAATAGGCAGTATAATCTCACCCAAAACCATTCAATTTGAGTTCTTTCGAATAAAACTAGGTATCACTAGTAGAACTGATAATTATAATAAAACTGGGAAAACTAGTGGAAAATTGTGGATAATTTTTTGATTTTTTTGCATTGCTTTGGAAGGATACAATGAGCAAGGACGTGAGCATATATTTTAAATTTCAAGGTCGTATGTATAATGTAACGTTGAAAAATTAGTGGGGGATATAACTCTGTCAGTAATACAAGAAAGGATGTATAAGAAGCTTGTGTTGGATGAAAGTAAGGTTAAATTGGAATAAAGCTACATTCTGTTGTTGGTTGGATGTTAGTAACAATTAACTATTTTTGATGATGAGGTTCTGTTTATTTATCTAACGACCATCAATAAATAGAATTGTAGACGTCTTTTGTTTGTGGAGGTCACAAGTAGATCGGAACAGCTCGAGCAGCTGTCGGGAGCAGGCAAAAGTTTGTTTGGTGTGAACTACGATGAGCTGCACCCAAATCACGATGAAATCGGACCTAACCATTATTCGTTTCGTAGGAGGCGAGATAGCAAATCAACAAAAAGAGGTGATAGAGGCGAGGAATGATGGTGATACAACACGCGATGATTGCATGGATACCACTATGGACACCAATTTGATAGATTGCATATGGCTGGTGAATTTGTTGAGCATCCATCTTTCAAAGAATCTAGTCAGTTTACGAAGGCATGGGAAGACGGTTTGGGTCTGAGTAAGCTTCAGGAATTTGCAAATAAGAAGATGATTCAAGAGCTGGTGGATAAAGCCACATTTGAGAAATGCTCTGGTTATGACATTGAAAAGTCGGATTTTACGTGATGGGTGGTAAAACATTCTCGACCAAACTGTAATTGAGGTTAACGAGTTGCAAGGATTCCACAAAAAGAAAATTTTCTCGATTAGAATATACACAAAGATGCATACATACTCTCGGACTAGTCAAAGTACAAGCAACGACAAGAGGAGAGGTTTAACCCAATTAGTCACATCTCTTTTGAATGAGGAAAGACAAATGGAAACTTCAAGTCCGAAAGATATCATGAATCTTGTTAAAATAAAATTTGGTGTTAGTATATTATACTTCACAACGTTGAGAGGGAAAAATCAAGATGTTCATGATTTGCGTGGTAGTTTTGAAGAAAGTTACAAGAAGTTGTATAGCTATTTGTACATTTTAGATTTGGTCTATCCGGGAACAAAAAAAAGTATTAAATTGGATGAAGCAAAAAAATTCAAGTATTTATTCATAGCTTTGGGAGCTTGTGTTCGAGGGTTTGAAGTCATGAGGAAAGTGATAATTGTCGATGTCACATTTCTGAAGAACGGGTGTGATGGTGTACTAGTTTTCGCCACAACTCAGGATTCTAATCGTCACTATTACCCCCATTGCATTTGGTGTACTCGATGGTGAGAATAATGCTAGTTGGACTTGTTTTTCGAGATGCTAAAAAGAGTTGTACCATACTCTTCTGAATTGGTTTTTATGAGTGACAGAAATGCAAGCCTCATCGGCATTATAGCTAATGTGTTTCCACAGGCTCACCAAGGGCATTGTTTATGAAATTTTTCCCAGAATGAGAAACAACATGCTTCTAACATCAACAAAGATGTAGTTACATGTAGATTCATGGAGTTGAGTAGGCATCACACGGTGGCTGAGTTTAACTCGCTAACGAGTCTTAGAAGACGAGATATCCTTCAACGAGCAAATATGTGGAGGAAAGTACTTAGAAAGAAAAATGGGCAAGGTGTTTTTTAAGGTGACAAATACAATTTGGACAATAGAAACAGTGTGGAATCTTTGAACAACGTGTTCAAGGAAGAAAGAAAGTACTCCTTGATACCATTGCTTCATGCAATCGTTAGGAAATTTTCTACTTAGTTTAATGAACATTGGAAGAACGCCAAATCTAGATTGATTGAAAACAAATTGGTGTCTTTCGTGGAGAACTTCTTGCCCGAGATATGGGTTAATTCTAAGATATTACATGTGCATGAGCTAAATAGTTATTCTCTTAAGTACGAGATCACTGGTGTCGATGGGAAGAGTTATTTCGTAAACTTGTTAGCAAAAAGTTGTAGCTGGAAGGTGTTTGATTTTGAAAAGTATCCTTGTGTGGACACATTTGTCGCTTTCATATATTTCAAAAAGGATTTTGATACCGGTCAGGATCGTGGTCGTGATATCCAAATAGAATTACATGAGTTGTGCACAAAATATTACTAGACAGAGTTGTGTGCTTTGGCTTATTACTAGAAAATATATGTAGTGATGGACGAGTCTGATAGAATGTACCTGATGACATCAAACAACTGCATATCATACCTCCCGATTGCTTGAAGAAGCAGGGAAGAAAAAAAAGTTAAGAGGTTTCCATCGGCTGGAGAATGACATAAAAGGACACAAAACAAGCGGCGAGCAAGGCAATTACTTGGTTTCTATTGGTTGTTATTTGGAAGGCGTAGTAGTGAATGAATTTATCTTCTTCTTTTATTTTGTAAAACATGTATGATTTAAAAAACTGCGTAAATCTAGGGTATTTGCTGTGTAGAACTACATATTGGCTTTGTAATACTAGTAAAACTAATTAAAACTATCAGTAATTTATTTGCTAAAAAAATCTTGACTTCAAATCTATTAATGTGTAGAACAATCATAATTATATGTCAAAACAATAAAATCAACTGTAAAACTAAAGAAACTAAGTTTTAGTGGGGATAATGCTAATGAAAACTAGTTCTAATTTTGGGTGTTTTCATATTAAATTACAACTATCTATGCTAAAACTGTATTATCATAATTTTATATTTGATTTGTTATCATATAACAAACATTCGTAGTTAATATAACATATGTTACGAAAATGAGTTATTCTCCCTTAAGAACACTTTGTTAGTGAACATCAACTTAGAAAGGAAGTGTCAAAGAAATATTGATTTCAAACATATTTTTTCATAAAACAATCAATATTACATGTTTAAATACTAACATTGAAAGAAAAACAACTAAAACAAATTTAAAGTATAGGTAAACTAATAAATATGGAAAACATCAAAAGTAGAATTATGAATAACTTTTGTAACACTAGTATCCTCTGTAAAACTAAGAACAATTCTTGGCGGGGAAATGAAATTTTTTAGCACCAAAACAGAAAGTTTTTCGCTTTTCTTTACCTTTTACGGCTCTCTTTCATCATTCTCTCTCCCTCTCATCATTCATCATTCTCTCTCCCTTTCATCATTATCTTTCTCATATCTTTCTCATTCATCATTATCTTTCTCATGGATCCATACGAGGAGATGAAGGAGATGAAGAAGAACGAGGTATACATCGACATGACCTATTACATAATCAATACCCAATTTGGGATTCTGGCATGTTGCCCATGTGGGGGGCGAATCATCAATGATTTCTCTCCAACTCCAAAGTATCCAACATATTTTGATACTTTACCTGGGAGGCGATACTTCACCTGCAAGGACTATAAGGTAATTTTTGATGTTCTCTTGCGTTTTGTAAAGTAAAACTAGGTAACACTATTTGATGGCTGAAACGAGGTAAAACTGTAAGAACTATATTAGAGTTTTGTGTTTTACGCGCATGACGATGGCCTCCAATTTCGTCAACCATGGGTTTCCGGTGTAGAGGAAGAGGTTGTGCAATTAAAGAAGAAAGTGGATGAGATGGTCGAACAGTTGACAAAGCTTAAGGAGTTTATGACCCGTTTGAAACTTTCTTGCAAATGATATAAGTATTTGTTTGTTATGACTTATATTTGTTTATGCTTTTGTAGAGATTTGTCTATGGTTAACCACTTTAACCATTTTATGTTTTTAAGAGTTTTAAATTAAGGTTTGTGTTGTGTAACATTCTCTTTGTCGTTTCCAAGAGATCTCCTATTCCAATATACGATTGCAGTTCAACATATTCTAAAATAAATTAACCATTTCTAAATGTGGACAACTTCGATAAAATAGAAAACAAATAATTAAATTCCTAAAAAAATAAATAAAAAGTTTCTCACAACAGACTTTCAGCTATCTATTCACTATCTCTCTTCGTTTTTTATTTCTCAACTTGCTTCACAAATGTCTCAAGTGGGGCCAACATTTTGTCATATTTGGAGACAAATTTATCCACTTATAAACTCTCTTTAGTTGATCTTCTAATTTTTGGATACTTTTCATAACATCTCCCAATTCGGGGGTGGAAGTGGAGCCTTCAGTGGCCGACATTTGCTGATTTAGCTCTTCAACCTGTTATGTTTGTTCTTTTTGGGTGGTAACATCTTGTTCATACATGTCTTCAAAACGGACCTTCATCGAGATGTTTAACCCAACTATCGAAAATCATCAACATCGTTCTCCTCTTCCATGATTTCCTCCAAGATAGTGTTTTCTGTTTCAGATTTGGTGGGCAAGATGCTATCAATGTCATTTGAATGTAAAGAATTAATAATAAGATCCAACTATCGACAATCATCAACATCGTTCTCCTCTTCAATAGATCCCATCGACTCCAAATTCACTTTCACATCCTCCAATCTTATTGTTCCCTTGAAATGCTTATTCACGAACTTTGTACTACCCCTCTCCTTGTACCTGAGAGGATAGTTGCGGCAATTTAGTCATAAAATCAATGTGTGTTCCTTCAGCCCATGCTGGATGGGAACACCATTGACAATGACCCACACTTCTTTCTGCTTTCAGATTTTTGCATTCCGCATCAAGAGCATTCACATTCCCTGAACCTTGTGGTTTTTCACTTTCAAGTGAATCAAGTGTTTGAATTGAGGATGTTCCTCAAACCACCTCGTCTCCGAATCATTGAGCTTTAGATTCAACTTCGCACGCATGTCAATAGCTTCTGATAGAAGCACCTTGTCCCCAACTTTATCTGTTTCTTGTACTCTGTTGGCAAGAAGTACATTCTAGCTGGTTTGATTGTCTCGGTTGCCCCAAAATCTTGCAAGTAACAATTCAAGAGAAATTTAGTTATACTCCATTTATACTAGTAATACATCAATACTACAAATAAATTTTCCCATGTTTTACCAGTTTTACATTTAGGATACGTTCAGTTCTACCCCATTTCCCATGTTTTACTAGTATTACATTTATAAGATTATTCCGACTAGTTTTGTTCAGGTTTTACAATTATCTTCTAGTTTTATAAAGTTTTCTTAGTATGACTCAGAGAATAACTCATAGTTTTACTCACTATTCCCTACTAGTACCCACCATTCCCTTGCAACACAATGTAAATGGAATAAAAAAGTCTAAATAAAAATCCATTGCTAATTAGTTACCTCCAAGTGCTTTGATCCAGGTAGAAGATGGATCTCTTCGTTTCCCATCCATGTAGATGGACTAGCTGGAGTGGTACTCAGAACTATTTCAAATCAAGACCATTCCTCTCTGTCAGATTCACTTTCTCAACCATCATCATCTGATGCTTCCTCTTCATTGTTTTCATCCTTTTATTCATCCTTGTCTTCATCCTTGTTTGCATCCTTTTCTTCACTTTCACCATGTTCCGTCAAAACAACCTCCTCACCTTTATTTTCTTCATCGTCGTCCTTCGATTCTCCACTCTTACTCACTGTAGGAGCCAGAGGAGGAGCATATGTGCTCAATTCAATGCCTTTGTTTGTCTCAGCCGCCACCGACACCGCCACCTCCACAAGCACATTTTTAGAGTCGCCGCTAACTCTTCCCTACTCGATCCCTCGATTTCATCGTTCGAATTCTATACCTCTGTCTTCTCCTCCGACCCCTTCAGCTCTACAATCTTCACAGACTTCGCGGTCTTCGCCATATTTGCCATCTTCGCCATCTTTTCCATCTTCTTCTCTTTTTCGTCGGATTCGCTTTCCTCTTACCGACTTCCTTCTTCATGACTGCCTTCTTCTAGCTAACCTTCTCAATATCGTCCTTCTTTGAAATCCGTCTAGTTTCAACCATTTTGTGGATTTGATAAGAGAAATTGATGCTAGTTTCCCTTAGTTTCACAAAGAATCGAATCGTCTCATTTGAGAATGTGACGATCTTGATTTCAAATGAGAATTAGGGATTTCAAATTGAATTTTAATTAGATATAAAACTTGGGTTAGATACGATATATTCGGGTCGGGCGGATATAACCCAGGTATAAATTGTAATTTTGACAATTTGATCAGGGTTTTAGGTACTTTCCATATATAATTTCTGTTTTTAAGGGACTTTTGCGACTTGTTATTGACATATCGAGACATTGGAGACGATTTCTCATAGTGGTGGCATGCATGTCCATGTTGAGTATCCTTGATTTTTGGGATACTTACCCATGATCAGATCCTTACGAGTTTTAAATGTTTAGCATCAGTAGCCTATCCAAAAAACAATAACTGGAAATACTTATGCTCTTTTAAAAATAGGAGGGTTTACGGATTATTCAACCCGATTTGTTATCCAAAAATATGAATACCAGGAAAATCAGATACCTTTTAAAATTTAAATGTTTATATTTTATTTCATATTTAAATATTTATATAATTCGTTTCAAAATATTTGACCAAAGTATTTGAAATATTGGATTTTCTGCTTAAAAATACCCCTATTGTAATCTTTTTGCAATTTTATCTTCCGTATGAAAAAATTGTATATCAATCCACAAAGTGGTACTTAAACTGTAATATAATCTTCTGTTTTGTTATTAAATTCTGAAAATTCTTGTAATTGTTAATTTGTTTCAAAGTTAGATTCTGAAATTGAGTTTAGTTGCTACTGGATTTTCATATCAAGGTTCTCGGTTGCTGATTTTAAATATAGGAGGGTTGTCTCCACTAAGAACTCTCAAGTGTGTAATCATCAATTTTTTTAATCAATACTCTACTGAATCTATCTATTTTCTTCTTGAAACAAATTACATGATCACAATTCCCTGAAACAAATGGAGTCATCTCAATCAAACAAAGTAACAAAGAGATCGACAGATTAAAAATGAAAACAGATAGCAAAAAGACCTTGAAACAAGCTTCAGTTCAAAATATAAAACCAACAATAACACCCACAAACTCCCATTAGTCTCTTTTGGCTTGTAATAAGGGTGGTTAATATACCTCATGCCACCTTATTCCATCGACATAGTTCAACCTGAATACATCTTTAACGTCCTCGATTCGGTCCGTTTAGAATCCGAAAAAGGAAAAGGAAATCCCGACCCATTAGACCCACTATCGAAAATTCTAGCGAATCCCGAGCCTTTGCTCTATAAATGGACAAGCCAAGGTCCTCGGAAAACACACCAGAAATCCCAAAAATAAGCTCTGTCGTTTTTCCGCGAACCCCAAAACCCTAGCCGCAAACCCGAGAGACCCGAGCCTCACCGCAAGCCGTCGTCGACCTCCTCGCTTCTGTCGCACGATCCGACGCTGCTCGTGAATCTCCGATCACCACCGTCGTCGTTACCGAGTCTCCCGAGCCGCCGCTCTTCTCCTTTTCTCTCGGATTGCGAGCCTCGAGCGACGTCATCGTCTCCTGAGACTTCATCGACGCCCAAGTCGTTGTTCCCCCTTCTCGGATTTCGCGCCGCCATTGATTTTCGAGACCCATGACCGTTCCCGAGTTCCCGTCGCCATTCTCAAGCCCGATCGCGTCGCAGCCGCTGTTTTGGAGATCTCCCAGAGTCGTCGCCGCACTCTGAGCCTTTGTCGCCATCGCGTTGTTCGACCCGAACCACGACCCCAAGCCGCTGTTTGCGTGAATCCATGGATCTCCCGCGACGTTTCTGCCGCCGTTGAGTTTTCCGAGTAGTAGTTTCGCGTTTTACGTAGTTTTTGTTTTGTCGGGTTTCAATTTATGGAAACTTTCTATTTTTTGCAAGTTCCCAATTTAGAAAGTTTCTATTTATGAAAGTTTCCTTTTTGGGAAATTTAAAATTTTGGAAGGTTTCTTGATTTAGTAATTTCATTTTCCCGAAGTTTCATTTATGGCAGGTTTCCATAAATGGAAAGTTTCTTTTTTAGTCAAGTCCCAGTTTAAGGACTAACCCGCCCTCGTTCCGGATCTCAGATTCCGCGCCTCTGTCTATTTTCAAGACATGTGACCGTTCCTAAGCTCCCGTTGCCATTCCCTACCATGATCGCGCTGCAAACGCCGTTCCTGAGATCTCCCAAGAGCTGCAACCGCACTCCAAGCCTTTGCCGCCACCGCTCGCACCATCCCCGCGATGTTCGACCTGAACCGTGACCTTTAGCCACCATTTGCGTGAATTCGAGGCTCTCTCACGATGTTTCCGTCGCTGTTGAGTTTTCCGAGAGGTAGTTCCGCATTTTCTTTTTTTCGTAGTTCCCGTTTTTTCGGGTTTCCATTTATGAAAACTTTCTATTTTGGCAAGTTCCCAATTTAGAAAGCTTCTATTTGTGAAAGTTTCCCTTTCGGGAAAGTTATTATTTTGGGAAGATTTCCTGTTTTATTAATTTCTTTTCCCGGAAGTTTCCATTTATGGCAGGTTTCCATAAATGGAAAGTGTCCTTTTTAGGCAGGTTCCTGTTTAAGGACTAACCCGGGTTCCTTTATGGTTTAGGTGTAGAAGTATTTTTCCGGTTCAGTTGTTCCGCATCAAGTGTCAACCACATCTTCACGCTAAGGTGAGGAGCTAAACTCGTAGCTAACCCCCCCCCCCATTAGAAATGGTTTAGGACTCTTTTTCTGGTAGTATAAGTTTAACGCGTCTTGTTTGATGTCATGATAGCATGTCGTGTCAGTCCTTGTTTATGTTTGAGCATGAGTAGGTCTAGGATTACCTTAGTGTTATAAGATGTTTGTTTGTGATTGTCTGATGGTAAGAGGATGATGATTTTCACCCCTGGAGGAGGAAAGAAATACCTGGGGACCATACATACTGATTAAGTGGAAGTTGAAAGAAAGTCGGGTCTCCGTAGTGGTGTGCGCCAGGTTATGTAGTGGAGCCAAGGACTTTGTGTATGGCATTTTTGGATGTCTTGTTTGATGATGTGGTACAATATGTGTCGTGTTTGGTGTTAAATATATGTTATCTTAGACAATTTTCTAAGTCTTTTCTGTTGTGTTGCGTGTTTAATTACCCACCCTCACTGAGTGATTCCCTTATCACTCACACCTCTCTCTCTCTTGTCCCTCCCCTCTTTTATTTTTGTAGGTGAGTATGATGAATACCTGGGAGGATGATGGTGGACCTGGTGTTGATTCTAGGGAATTGGGTTCTTGTTTCATTAAGTTCTTGGATGATTTTAAACTTGGTTAATTGTTTTGGCTTTTTACAGAAATCTTTGTTTGGATTTGATTTTTGAATCATTGGTTTAGACTTAATTATTGTTTATCGGATTTGAGGATTACATTCTCATTGGATTTGAGGATTGAGTTCCCGTTCGGATTTGAGGACTAAATTTCCGTAGACGCTCTAGGTTGGTGTGTTGAAATTGGGTGAATGTGTGTTTAACATGCGGGGAGACTCTGACGAGAGAGAACCGAATGTTATAATATCCTTGAACGCGTAATAGCTTCCTTGTCTCGTCGACATCAAGCGAAACATTTGAGTACGTAGACAAAAGACAGGTATTTCAGGAACTGTTTATGAACAAGGCTAAATCCAAACAACATGCAGATCCAAAATCTATCGATCCATGCCCTTCTGCTAGGATTTTCTTCTCTTCACAAACACTTCTTTTGATGCTTGAAATTTTTCCTAAATACGATCTTTTCGCACATTCAAGCTCGATAACTGTAAAAACACTAAAGAACAAAAATATGCTCCAAAGAGAGCCAAATACTTACTAAAAACCATATTTCTCGACTAAAAATCGTAATAAAAACCAATAAAATGCTAATACATCAAATCTCTCAGACTTGAATCTTTGCTTCTCCTCAAGTAAAAGAAACGAAGATTAAGCCTACGGGAAAAGAAGTTTGAAAATCGAATGGATCTTATGCTATCAGTAGACCTTACTCTGCACTACTTTCCCTAACCACATAGACACAGGAAAGTTACAACATTCGCCACAAGAATCTCTGCATAACCTCCCAAGCCCATCTGTACTCCAAAATCTGGACCGACAAGCTCAACATTCATGTTAATAACTCTCTACATTCATTCAAGATAAGCGTGAAACTTTTTCACCAAATAACTCATAATCAGGAATTCGGGCAAGGTAATCAAGGCTTTTAGTGGTGAGGCTTAAAGCGTTTCATGGTATCAGATCTGCGCCAGGATGCAAGACATTATGCAAAATCGCAGGAGAGAAAGAGCATATTGATATCCATGTGCCCTAACTACCTAAGTACAAACCACCAATCAAAAAGTAAACCAAATACGTGCAATCTTCAGGGTGCATTCAAACAACAAAATAATATGTAAATGCTAATTTCTAAACCATATATAAAGAAAAAGAATTTAATTTTTGTTTTTTTATACATACGAAAATCTGGTAGAAATTAACAATATAATGACGTTTTTAACTTTTAAAACACCCATACAGCATGCAGAAATACAACATATCCATCTAAACCTACAAAATGGCCAACACCGAGAAATCAAACACTCAGGACCGTGTCTAAACCACATAAATTGTTCAATCCTATCTAAGTAATTAGAAGGATCATGTCTACCATATTCTCTCCATTGTTTTTACACATGTGTGCATATAAGATCAAAAAGAAATGCATGGAGATTCAAGTAGATAAGGTAAAGGTGTGGTGGCAGACTAAAGATGAGTCTGGTCACTCACCAAAACTAGTGGTAGAAGAAAAGGGATGTAATCCTGAATGATGGATTTGATTTCCTGATTTCAAGTTCCTGGATCAAAGC
Organism: Anastatica hierochuntica; assembly: GCA_900406275.1. NCBI lineage: Eukaryota > Viridiplantae > Streptophyta > Magnoliopsida > Brassicales > Brassicaceae > Anastatica > Anastatica hierochuntica. The sequence goes on from OVAN01001655.1 coordinate 30,320, forward strand.
AATTAAGTTCATAAGTAGGCCAGATAAATAAAGTTAATAAGATTTCAGACAAAAGCCTGAGTTCTAGAGATTTCTGGTGGGGAGTTTGGTCATGAGTTATTCCGGTTTGCCTACGCTAAAAGCTTAAATGAAATGGTCAATGAGAATATAAATGAAGTGCAATGCGCAGAGATAATAGTCTGAAATCATCATAAAGCATAAACGATCCATAAAACTGACTCAATAAAAACATAAAAATGACTCAAACATCACACCAAAACAAAAGAAAAAACAGAAGTAATCTCCCCCAAACTTATCTCACACCGTCTCGGTGTGAAACAAGCCCAAGGAAGGGGTAAGTAGCAAACAACAAGAAAATTCCAACTAAAAAGGAAAATAAAACAGAAATGAAAAGAAAAAAGAAAGAGAAACTAGTGTGCTGGTGAGGAAGTGATAGGCCTGAAGTCGAGATGATATATTGTGTTTTCGGGACAAGGATCGATCGATCCTGGACAGGGATCGATCGATCTCTGTCCTTCTGTTAGGGGGCATGTTTCTTGCAATATTAAAGCTAAAAACACGAAAAACGTCAAAAGCACCAATAATCAAGACACAAAACGAAAAACACTATAAAACTAGCTAAAATGAAAAAGAAAACTATCTAGTGGGTTCCCTCCCACTCAGCGCTTGTTTAAAGTTTCAAACCTGACTGTAGTGCAGATGAATCAGTCTGGAAGAGTCTTGGAACTCGTTCCGAAGCAAGCTCCACCATCAAAAATCTTTTACCTGAAGGATGTTGTTCATCAATTTCTTCACAGCAGCTTTGCCCTTCTCTTTAAACTCCGATGTGAGGATGGCCCTGACCTTGGAGAAAGGTTTGAATTTGCCTCTACGCTTCACCTTGTACTCGATCAAACTTCCATCACATCCTTGAGGGATCAAGGTCAACTCAGAATCCTCCTTAACCACGTGCTATTACTACTTAACCTTCTTTTTGGTTTTGAGTTTTCTCACAGTAGAATGAACGTCTCCATCAATGACTTCTTTGACGTCGTTCTTTTCAGCACTTTCCAATGTGTCTTTACTCAGTAAATCATGCTCTTCGTCAATTTGTGATAAGGAAATATGAAAAGAATCCTTAGTGTAAGGTTCCTCCACAGACTCCTTAATTACATCAGTCAATGTGTCAACCCAAAATGTATGCCAATCAATGGTAGGCTTCTTCATTGACTTCTCGAGGTTGAAACGCACATCCAGTTTCCCCAACTGCAGATCAATTTGACCATTCTGAACATCAATCATCGCTCTAGCAGTGGACAGGAATGGTCTACCCAAGATGATAGGATCCTTGGGTTCTTCGTCGAGCTCCAAGACTACAAAATCATGTGTATACATAGCCTTTGCTAACGCCAATAGGAATGTTATAGAGAATACCTACTGGCCTTCGAACTGATCTATCAGCAAGTATCAAGGACATTTTCGTGGGCTTATAGTTCACCATATTTAGCCTCTGTGAGCCCAAGTCACACAGACATCTCTCGAAGGTAAGAGATCCAATCCTGCAAGGCAAAACAAAAGAACTTGTATCTTCGCGTTTCTCCGGTGCGATATTCTGAAGAACTACGCTACACTTCGCAGTAAGAACTGATACACCTTGTTCTAAGGTCATGCGATCTGAAAGAATCTCCTTCATGTACCTCTTAAGAGAAGATACCATCTTGACTGCATCTACGAAAGGCAATCGCACATGTAATTCTCCGACTAGATTCTTAAACTTCTCATACTCGCGTCCCTTGACGGGGTCTAGAAGGATATGAAGGCTTAGGTATGTAAGGCGGGGGTGGTACATACTCTTCCTCAACCCCCAGTGGTTTCGATTCATCGCAAAAATTTGATGAACCCATGTCAAGACAATGATCGATTGATCCTAGTCCTTCTTTCCAGGGGCCTTATTAGCTAAGGATCGATCAAGGATCGATCGATCCTTGTCCTTTTGTTTTGGATGAGTTTTTTACCTCTTTTTCACTTCGCATTGTAATAGCATTGCAGTATTCTTTCGGATTCTTCTCTAGTTTGGCTGGAATGACACCTGGTGGAGCTCTTTTGCTCGCAGAAGTTTGAGCAACTTGTGTTTCCAGCATCTTCATTCGAACACTCATAGCCTCAAACTCCCTATTGAGATCACTGTACATACTATCAACTTTCTGATTGATGTCCGCAATATACTTGGTCTGATTTTTAAACACTTGGTGTAGCATTTGTTTCAGATCACTGTCTTCAGAAGATGAAGATGATGCTCCTTGGTTCGGATTATGATAACCCGACTGATAGTTGTTCTTGAATCCTCCTGAACCAAACTGCTTTTGTTGATAACCAATGTTCTCAAAACCACTGCTCTGGTTCTGATTATTGTATCCGGAGTTGAACACACTCTGATTGTATTGGTATGGCTTATTCTGGAATTGGTTATGTTGATTGAACCCTCTATTACCAAAGTTTCCTTAACCTCCATTATAATTCACATCTTCTTGTCCACCATTCAGCTCTTCATACATGAATTCGTGATACATTTATCCCAATTTCTGCTTTTGAAGCACAGGTGCATCATTTTGTTCCCCAACAAAGTGTACTCTTTGTTGATCTCTTCTCATTAGTTCATCGAGTTTTGACTGCAGATCATCAATTCTCTTCGCATTTGATGATACAACCCCTCTACCACGATCAAAATAAGATCTCTTATTAGCTTGGCTATTCGCCATATTATTCACCAGAGTATAAGCTTCTTCTACAATTTTGGTCATGAAATCACCATTACTCGCAGTGTCCACAGCATTCTGATATTTTGTCTCAACCCCATTGTAGAAAATTTTGAGGAGATTCCAATCCGTGAAACCATGATAAGGACGATCATTGTGGTACTCCTTGAATCACTCCCAAGCTGCATGAAAACTCTCAGAACCCAATTGGTGAAATCCAGCAATCTTGTTTCAGAAAGACATAGACTGCGACTTCGTAAAGAAATGCCTAAGCAAGGCAGCCTTGATCTCATCCCAAGTCCTCGAAGAGTTAGGCTCTCGACCATTGTACCATCTCATAGTCTTGTCATTCAGTGAGAAAATGAATAACTTGCATTTCAGAGCTTTAGCAGGTACCCCGTTGTGTTGGATAGTATTGCAGATGGCTTCAAACTTTTCCAAATGGTGCATTGGGTTCTCGGATGGCAACCTATGAAACTGATTCTGCTGCACCAAGTTAATGAGACCAGTCTTTATCTCAAAGTCTCTGCTCTCTATGGGAGGCGGACGAATCCCAGCACGATTCACAGAGAAAGCCTACGGAGTGTCATATTGCGCCAGAGTCATCCTCTGTTGAGGTTGATTTGCGTATTTTTGCCCCACAACTACAACATTCTGCTGGCCTACTCATTGAGCACTAGCATTATCACCACCTTAAGCAGGTAGATCAGATCCTGGAAGGACTCCAGGAAAAAGAGGCTTTTGATGGACTTAAAGGTTCTCCATGTTGTCATCCATGATTTCCGCGAACTCAAATTCCTCAATAACCTAAAACAATTTCTCCTTCTTCTTCTGTCTCTCTAGACGCCCAGGTTCCGGCTCAAAATTGAGAAGATTCGCGATTCCTTCGCTTCTAGTATGAGGCATGTTCATGCACTTGAAAGTACAAAAACAAAGAAGAAAAAGAAGAGATTAAACAAAATAAAGAAAAATGCCTTAGGCATGCAATGATCCTAAGTTCTAAGATGACCTATTGGCCCCCGGAAACGGCGCCATAAAACTTGATAGCTCAGGTTTTCACCCAAGAAATCACTACAAGCGTACAGTTAAGTACGTTATAGTGGTTCGGGATCGAATCCACAAAGACCAAAGGTAGCACGAAGAAGTTCAGATCAAACGCGGGCTAAAGCGAAAAGGATGTTTTGGAAAAGATGCAATAAATCAAAATTAAGAAGTAAAGAAAGTAAACAAATGACTACGGGTTGTATATCAATCAAAGAAGAGTTGGACATTGGGTATTCTCAGGGTAACATTTCATTGTTGATTCAGGGAACAAGTTTTAAACTATCTTGAACTCAAACACTAATGTAGAATTGATCTACTTCCGTTGTGTCAATACCCTACGTATTAGAAATCTCGAGACTAACTTCCGTTGACTCTTGGATTTTAATCATGCATTCTAAACAGGTTTGATAGGTTCACAATTCACTTAAACATCAACTTCCATTGGCTTAAGATAAATTGCTCATTTAGGATTCATTCAAGCATTTAATCAAAACTTTCCAGGCGTTAAACAACCTAAGATCAAAAACTAAGTGATCAAATTAATTTTAGCATTAAGAACAATCCTAGATGAAGATCCAATTGATTAAATCCCTAATCAAACAATTCTATGTCAACAATTCATGTAATCCCTATGCGAGAACCCTAAACCCAAGAAACGATCTACTCGCTCATGATCATAGAACAAACACAAATCAAATCAGAGAGAGACATGATTGCATTGATCAAAAATAAAGAGTAAGGGTTCAGAAATCTTCTCAGATTCGAAGTACGGAAGATGATTCTCCCCCCAAGGGTTACAAATCTCTCCCTTAACTCTAAAAGTCAGAAAAACAATGAAACTAAAGTCACGAGTATAGGTTTTGATATGTAATCCAGTTCTCGATAAGTTTGGTTTGGTTCTTGTAAAATTGGTCTGCGAAAATCGAGACAGGGATCGGTCGATCCTGGATAAGGATCAATCGATCATTGTCCTTCTACCAGGATTTTTCTTCTCTTCACAAACACTTCATTTGATGCTTGAAATTCGTCCAAAATATGATCTTTCCACACACTCAAGCTCAATACCTGTAAAAATACTAAAGAAAACAAATTCGCTCCAAAGAGAATCAAATACATACTAAAAACCATATTTCTCGACTTAAACCCGTAATAACAACCTATAAAATGCTAATACATCAGTTTGGTACCGGGTCGGACCATGTTTTAATCATGAACAGAAGGCATAGTTCGATTGAAAGCGACGATGTTGAACCACATACAAACAATATTTAGTTTTTTTACTATAAATTATTTTATTATTTTTATAATCATTTTTGTTAGAGATAATCAAATGTTAACCAGATATCCCATTTGTAGTTGTACGGGTTTGAATAAAAAAAATAATTCGTCTTTTTAATGTAAAGTTGGTTTCAAACAAAACTGATTGCTCAAATAAAAGCGTGTTTTTAACTAGAACACTAAACATTTTTTTTATTAGGGATCTAAGAATTTTTGTCATATGTGAGGGGCTTGAGGCAAATACCTCTTTTACTTTACCATAGGTACGGTCCAACGGTAGATGATACACTTGCCACATGGTGCACATAGGTAACTCAATTTAATGTATCATATCATAGTTCACAAAGCTGATGCTATATTCAAAAGTAGAAGGAAAGATAGGCTTCACAAGACAAAATCGAAAATATCAAAAACAGAGGACGTGAGATTGTTAGGTTTATTCAATCTATAAACTATAATCTATAGCAGTATTTGATTAATAGGAATCAGAGCGGAAGCATACCTGTTGAATTAATTACTTAGGAATCTGAATGAGTTAGAGAATGACCTTCCAAAGCAAACCCTGAATAATTTTAGTTCTCTACTTATGAGGATACAGAGAGTTTCTATATTTTCGGTTAGGCTGCTTTGAGACCATAACCTCTATTTATACAATATCAATTTTTGGTTTGGTCCCTCATCAAATTAGAAATCGCGAAAGGCATCCTCACATTAATTTTTCATAACATTTATGCCTATAACCTTTTCTTTATTCACAAAGTGACCACTACAAATCGCGAAAAGCATCCTCACATTAATTTTTCATAACATTTATGCCTATAACCTTTTCTTTATTCACAAAGTGACCTCATCAAACTAGAAATCGCGAAAGGCATCCTCACATTAATTAATTAATGACCCTAACACATTTAACCTTAACATATTTGACTCCATCTAATGATTCTTACAATCTTTCACTAGGTTATATATGTGCCTAAAAATGTGACTTTTTGAGCTCAAATATGCCATTAATTCCGAGAGCATAAGACAATCTCGTCCATTGGTTGTAACAACATAGGATCATGGTGGCTTTTGTTATATTACTCATAACTAAACATTCTATGGTCACTGAAATCAATACAACCAAATGACATAGATCGATTATGAAAAGTGTGGCATGAAAATCACAAAAAAGGTGGCCAGTAGATGTTCATTTTCAACTGGTTCTACTTTATTGAGATCTTTTAACTTTATTGTACAAAGTGTAAACCAAAACTTAACTTTAAACTTTATTTCTGATCAGAAAAAAATTTCATAACACAACCAAAACAAACGTAGAAAAAAAGCAAATGAAAAACTCCTTCTAAAACGAATATCCTCAAACATTGAAATGCCCATTCGAGCAATATGCTCATGAAAGACCTTATGCACAATAACTTTTGTAAGAGGATCTGCTAACATAGAGTTTTTCCTAAGTGTTCTATGGAAATCTCTTCACTTTGTACCCTTTCCTTTACGACTCAATATTTAATGTCAACATGTTTAGACTTTACCAAACTCCTATTGTTGTTGGAATATAAAACAGTTGCCTTATTGTCACGATATAACTTTAGTGGTCTTTCAATTCCTTCTAGAATTTGCAGCGCTGTGACAAAAATCTTCAGCTAGATTCCCTGATGGGATGCCTCGTAAACTTCTATCAATTTTGCTACCATAGTGGAGGAAGTTATGAGTGATTTTTTTGCACTACACCAGGAAATAGTTCCACTAGACTGCAGAAAGACATATCTTAATGTAGATTTTCTACTATCTTTGCATCCAACAATATCAAATTAGAATACCCAATGATCTCCAAATTAGCTGATCTCTGATATATGAGCATATAGTCTTTTTTCTCTGCAAGTACCTCAGGACCCTTTTGGCTACTTTTCAATGGTCCATGTCTGGATTACTTAAGTATCTTCCTAAAACTCCAACTATATATGCAATATCCGAACGCGTACAAACTTAAGCATACATTATACTCCCTACTCTTAATGCATAAGGGATCTTTTGCATCTCCTGAATTTCCAAATTTCCTTTAGGAAACTAACTGAGACTAATTTTGTCTCCCTTAGCTATTGGGGTATCACATGGTTTGCAATCATGCATCCCAAATCTCTTATGTACATTATCAATATAGCTCTTTCGTGATAATCCAAGAATTATTCGAGAATTGTCTCAATGAATCTCACAAACAAAAACATTAGCCATCTCTTTTCACCATAAAAGCCACTTTTCCTTACCAAGCCGATTGACATCGATCTCTTGCCCATAATGAGAACCGCACTAATTCGAAAAGTCCAATGAATGTTAAAGAGTCAAGTGTGTTTTGATAGAAGAAGTTTGCTTAGGTCTCGGAGCTTAGAGTAGATTGGGGCTTGGAAAGGCTATGGCGAAGTACGAAAGATTAGAATAGACTTTCGCTATATGCTACTTCTCCCTAAGGATCTCCGTTCAATCACCTTTGTTTTTCCCTTTGGTTATGAATCCTCGCTTTCAAAACTTCTCTTCCCGGTTTAAATTTTATAGTTTGCTTGAGGACAAGCAAAAGGCAAGTTCGGGGGAGTTGATATTATCGCATTTCATTCGTTTTAGGAGTATGTTTTAGGAGCATTTTCATCATTTAGATGACACATTTAGATGTTTTAAGATTAGTTTCGAAAGCATTTAGGAGTCTTGCGTCTAGAGTCCTTTAGGATGTGATTTCGTGCTTGCACCCCCTCTTCTTTACTCTTTTTCAGGTATTTGGATCAACAAACGATGGAGCGGAACCATCCGAGTCGAGAATCGAGATGAAAGACAAAGGAAAATGAAGAAAGGAACCCCAGCTATCCGTGATAGCGACCCACGCACCTCTGCGCAGACAGCTACAAACCTGGAGAGGTGTATTGATCCGTGATAGCGATCTGCGCAGGTCACTACACCTTGCAGGGAACTCGGAGCCATCCTAGCGATCTGTGACAGCGATATGCGCGTAACCTCAGCACAGACAGCTACGAATGTAGCGACCCATGTGTAGCTTTCTGCGCAGGTCGCTACACCCGGCAGTGAAACATTGCGAGCCGTGACAGCGATCCACGCAACTCCAGCACAGGTCGCTACATCCCTGACGAACCGACAAAACATCCTAGCGATCCGTGACAGCGATCCACGCACCTGCGCACAGATCGTTGAGACTCCGAAATGTGGAAAAATCAGTGAACCGAGCCGGTTTATTCTGGTTTTGTCAAACCATTTCACCTTCTACTATAAAAACACAATTGAAGAACAAAAAAACTAAAGCTTGATTTGTGTGTTTTCCTCTCTTTGATCTTGTTGAATCTTTGCTCTTAACTTTGTTGATTTGAGTAAAGTTTATAACTTTCTATCTTTTTCTTCTTTCTAATCATGTTTATGATCTTATTCCATGTTTTTATATGTTTTATGATTACGATTAGTGAGTAGATCATATTTGTGATTTATGGGTTGAGTAGATTAGATTAGATCTAGGTGTTTATTAGGTTTCTAAGGGTTTAATATTTGTAGATTCACATGATTAAGGAGTATTTAAAGCTAGATTTGAAGTGATAAATCAAAATATAGATCTTAGGAATTTCACACTCGGAAGGTGTTCAATGAAATTCCCAAGAGAACCTTATGATTGCTATTCAAT
>OVAN01001656.1:0-39038 GCA_900406275.1 Anastatica hierochuntica
ACATGGTGATCAAATTTTAGAGGTGTTGTAATTTAGTTTTTAATTTTTGGGTAAAAAATATAACATGAATTAAGATCATTATTGTAAACTTTTGGTAAATCATTTTTCATGATTTTATTTTTGTAAACTTTTCTCCTCCAAACTGGGTAATCCGTTACGGAGTGACTTTATGATTATTGTGTGGTTGTTAAAAAAAACTTTTTGAAAAATACAATAGACTAATGATAGTAGTGTAAACATTTGGTATTGATGGAACATACACACATATACGTTACAATGTTAAATGCATTATTCTTTGATTATATAATCGTTTGTATTTGATTAATGAGTTTATCATGGTCACCAGATTTACTATATTTTGATTTTATTGTGTTTTTAAAAAAATTGAAGAAATATTTATAACGCAGTTAAAAAAAGGGTAGGGTTGGGCATAATACCCGGACCCGAATACCCGAACCGGAACTGTCCCGAAAAAGTAGAATCGAACTGAAACCGGAACCGAGCAATCTAAATTTGAAAGTATATATATATAGTCATCTAAATTTGAAAGTAGATATGAATTTTTATTAGTGAACAATAAAGACATTTTGTCATTATTTCTTGATTCCAGAAATTAGCTAACAATTTAAATTTTTATCTTGTTTAATTCAGATATATATATATATACACACACGTATATGATTGTCTTTCTAAAAAAATAAAAAAAAAGTAGACTATTTGATGTTTTAGAAGTTCAAGGAAAGGATGCTTCAAAACGGCGTGTAGTTTTTTAAAATAACGGGGAGGCGTTCAAAGCTGACGTGACAGAAGAAGAAGGTTTAGTGGGAATCTTATGTGGACAACTTAAAATGCTAGAATTAGCTACTTTTAATTAGTTAGATTTTGTCTTTGGACCTTCTAAACCTTGTAAACCTTTCTTTAATCACATGTAATGGGCCATCCAAGGCAAATCTCAATGAAAATTGAATTACGAAAGAGCAAATTAATCCACATGTAATAGGTCATATGGATCAAACCTCAATGAAAGCTGGATTGACTAGAGAGCAAAAAGAGTTGATATCTCTTTATTTCTGGAGTTAAATAGTCTATGAAATTTTTTTTTGAAAAAATATGACCATGACCCATCAACTAGTTATTGCCCCACCTCTCATCATTTGCTTGCAGGCTTCACACAATATCACAGCCTCACAATTTACAATTATAATCCCAAGTATTATGCCTATTTATTATTCCATTAACTTTAATACGTAGAGTATATCTATTTTGCAAGAGTATTTGATATGAATAAAACCTTGTATTTTTGGTCAACACACCTAATAAACTATAAATACTTTTAAGTAGAAATAAGAAGTCAAAATATGGAGTCACGGGTATGGGTAGAGAGGCACAAGCCACATGGCTAAAAGAAGACCCCAAGGCATATGACAACAAGTCCTTCTCTGCCAATTTGTAATATTCGTTGCTTCGATCATATTTCGTCAATGTTCAAACAAATTAAACATTTCATTATCAGTTTAATATTCAACTTCCCCTGCCATAAAGCTGTTAACATAGTCCTACCTTTTTGTTTATACAGTAGTGAGAGGCCTTTGCTACCACGAGATTGAATACACAAATTTCAAATTATGCATCGAGAAAGCTTGTAAGGCATACAAATTGTGCCTGATTATTGGAAGTGTAATTGTGTAAACATACAGTGTCTTGACTATCTAAGCTCGAATGTCGTTTTTATGAAGTGACATTACTCTATATCTTCCCGTGAAAAACTAGAGTAATACTAAAAAAAATTGTATAAATAATTAAAATAACATCAAAAATTTGAAAGTTAATTTCCAAAAAAAATTCCAATGTACCATTCTAGACACCTAAAAAAATTATTACAATGCCATTAAAAGTTCGTTGGAAAATGAAAAATCTGGAAAAAAATATGTAGTATTGTCAGTTTCTCGAGTACGAAAAAAAGTTTGTATACAAATTTATTTTTTAGAACCATAGATTTATCATCATTTGGGTATTCACAAATTTGTTAATCTGTCACATATTTATTTTCTTCTACAAATTTCTTTTCCTAGTTGCTATAGCGATTTAAATCTCTCGCATATTTTTCGTTGAATTATCAATGCAGATTTGTTTTACGTTATTACAGACTTAATTATTCGTCACAAATTTTTTGTTCAATGAAAACACATATTTGTTTGAACACCACAAAATTTTCATTACAGATTTGTTTTTGTTTGAATGATTTTCTGAAAACGACACCACATATTTGTTTTTCGCCTAAAAAGTATGTAGTTTGACTATAAATTTCTTTAAGAAAAGTTATTGACTAGAGTAACATCATGTAGTGATAGATTTATTTTATATGAGTACATATTTTAAAACGGTCACATATTTATATTCTTATACTATATATTTTTCATGTCATAATGTCACAGATTTTTCTCTGACTACACTAGAACAAAAATTTATTGTCGTTACTACATATTTTTGCTACAGATTTGTTTAATATTTTTTATTATTTTGTTTCCAGAATTGTTTTTCGTTGTTACACATTTGTTTGATAAATTATTAAATTAAATATATGAAAATAGTAAAATTATATTGTAAAAATTATTATCTTTGTACTTTCTTATTAACTTAGTAAGTTTATATATGAATTCATGTAAATCTTGTTTTAATACAACTAACACTAGTAATATCATTATATTAGCTTACTCAATGGATAGTGTAAACTAGTGACAAAATACGGAAATTATTAGCTTTTTTGTATTGTGAATGTTTGTTAGCGACAGGTTTTTCATGTTTGTAGAATGATTCAAGTGTTTCATCTCTAATACTATATGTTTTTACAAGTGTCTCTAGTTCGTTAATTTGGTTTTAAATTTTTCAAACTTATAGTCCTCATATCTTTCATGTTGACCGATTGATGTCATTCCAATACCTCAACATGATTAACAAAGGGGTTTCGTATTGCTTGTTTAAAATTTACAAGATAGTGTGATCCCGTTGTTTTACAAATTTCTCCGAGTGAAAATACAAAATTTATTATTTTATTTAAAGAAAACTAGATAACCTTCATGAGATTAGCATCATGAGATAAATTTGTAGTGACGGTAAGAAAAAAGAGTAATTGTAAAACAAATATGCAACAACTGTAAATAGTAAACACAAATATGTGACAAAACAAAGGCGGTGCTCGAGGCGATCCACTCTTTGTGGCGGCGACTTAACAACGACGTTCCTCAGTGATTTTCATCTCCCTCCTACTCTCCTTTGCATCGGCGTTCCACGTCTCTCTATTTCGCCATTGTCGATCCTACATCGGAGCATCTTAGCCTTGTCTTCTACGGACAATCATCAACTCGATAATCGGAGATCATCAACAGTGGTTGATCCAAAAGGGTTTTGCAGATTCTTGATCGTGACTTGGCTCTGTTTGTTGTTTTCTGTGGTGGTCTTCAAGACTGCACTCTTTATTTTTGGTGGTTCCATGCATGTTTACTACACGTGTGTAGTCAGGTACGCTTCACGTTGCTCACGTTGTGTTTCCTCTGGTTGTTGGTGTGTTGGTTTAAAGACTATAGTTTTTGGCTCATCTTCTACACTACTCTTTGGCCGATATAGCTGAGTGTGATCTTTGCTCTATTGTTTCATATATCGTCTTGCTAATCGGTGCTCCTTTCACTTACTACATCAGTGTAGGCTTTTCTCCAATAATTCGTCTCTCTGGTTGTATACCCCTAGGTGAAATGTTGTTTTCTTATTGGTGCACTTAATGGTTCGTCGGTACTCTGAAGCATAAAAGGGTAAAGGAGTCGCGGATCCTCACCGTTGGGTTCATGACCAGCCCACTTGTCTTCTCGAAGTGGATACTTCAGATTTGATTGAAGCAAACCGGTTAACTCTCATTGGTCATGTGCTATGTCCGGAGATCCAAAAGCCAAATGTCGTTGTGAATTTTATTCCTTAAGTTTGGGGTCTCTCAGGGCGAGTTTTGGGCAAATGATTGAGACGTGATACATTTAGTTTCCGCTTCCAGTCTGAGGAAGAGCTCTCAGGTATTTTAAAGAACGCTCCCTACCATTTTAAGCATTGGATGCTTGTGGTTCAGAGGTGGAAACCCATTATCTCTGAGTCGTTCCCATCTCTCATTCCTTTTTGGATTCCGTAAGCTACCTTTCCACTACTACAAGGTAAACATATTGAGGACAATCGCTAATGGCATTGGTGATTAAATAGCCTCAGAACCCGAAGAAGGTTTGTTGGGGGTGTTGAAAAAAAGGACATGTGGCTCAGAGTGGATGAGAGTAGAGGATTGAGGTGTTTTTGTAATTTTATTTGAAGAGAGAGAATTGTTTTATGAGTGTTAGTTAAAAATTTAATTAATGTAGATTTCTTTTGTATATAACTTAATTTCCCAAATTTATAGTCCAACAAATCTCAAGGTTGAATTTATCCCCAATATATGTAATTTCAAACCATTTCTAATAAAAAAAATTTCAAATGAGAAAAGAATGTTAATTTTTTTTTTACAAGTTTTGAAATAACTTTTAAATCACTTAGTACTCTTTACTAAACCAGCAACCATGTTTATAAATCTATAGTTTATAGCACTTTACAAAAGAAATTTAGTAAGTAGTACGAGGGTTACGTATTTTACTCGAAATCTAAATTCGAATCCGAACTGAAATATGTGAATCAAACACGATTCCAAACTAGAAAAATTCGGAACGGATCCTTACCTCAAGTAGTTTGGATTTGGATAATATATATACCGATTCGAACCTGAACCCGAAAGAACAATAGACAATTCTAAAAAAAAAAACAAAGAAATCTGAATTCGAACCCGAAACCAAAATTAATAACGAAGATAAACAAATATCCCAATAAATATCCCATATGCGCATTCAAATGATCCACAACGGTTCGAATATCCGGAAATTTTTGAAATGCCCGAATCTGAATGTCCAACCTGAATTTATTTGAATCCAAACCTAAAAAACCAAACCGATTCGAAGCGGACCAAATACCCAACACAGACATTGTAGAATTGGACTTTGGAATCGGAACCCGTTCGGTGTCGTGCCACGGTTGGCGAGAAAAGAAAGAACTCATACACTAATAGATGCGCGACCAGATATCTTGATAATACAAAATCCGTATTCACCGGGAGCATGTTGTTTTATTTTATTTCGGTTGGGATGATTAATTACTTTAATTAGTCGTAGCATTTTTAAAAAATTTATTTTATCATTACTCAATTGCGTATTTAGGATTTTAATAAGAATGCCTGTCTATCTCATCGGTATTCTTCCATTTTCAATAATAAAACTAATAAATTGCGATCCCTTAAACCAAGAAAAAGAAAAGAATATGAACAAGGAAAACGACATACACAAAGATGTCCTTCGAATTAAATGCTTCACATTTACTCTTCCACCCACACACTATTTGTCCCTTTTTTTAATGATCTACTTATATTAAATAATTTTTTTAAAATACTAGAGTATTATTTGAGAGTTCAAAGTAAAATACTAAACTATAATTTCACCATATAGGTTAATTATATTTTAACTAATACATTTACACAAAACGAAAGTAAATCGAACTTTTTAAAGAATATATTTATGACTTTATTTATAAGAAACAAATTTATCAAGATATTAGCCACAAACTTTCTAGTTATATAAAAATTGTTTTTCAATTTCTTCGGCCGTTAATTTCTTCTTAAGGTGTGTCAGAAACCATTCGAAACATTGGTGTTTAATATGAATGTTTGAATTTTAAAATAACTATTACGTTTTTCTAAGAGTACCCATAATTTTTTCGTCTGCATGCAAAGTCGACGTATATAAATGTTTTATATTTACATGGAAAACATTGGCTTTCGATCCAAATGACACTTTTTTAAGAGAAGTTGCAAGAAAAAGGTAATAAAACGCAAACCAACTTATAATAAAGAGTTTTTTTTTCCTGACAGGAGAAAGACTATAAGAGACATAGGGGCTGACACAGCTTTAATTTTTTTTTTCTCTAATGAAAAATCACAATATTTAAAATAAAATAAGAATGCTAACCTTATATAGAAAAATAATAATTTAAAGTTACATTTATCTTTCTCTTGACCGTCATTTTCTTGGTGCAATGTTCTGTCACTCTCATTTTTTTCTAGAACCTCAGAATATTGAAAAATTAAATAAATTATGATACCTAGTTACTTAAATAAAATTCCTCCAATTTTAAAATCTCTTTAACCAAATCGGCTTTGATTCTTCTTTGTAAACTTATTGACTGTAAAATGTGCAGAGTAGTTACCACAAGTTAGAAAGACAAGCATTTAAGACAAATAACTCCTTTGGTACCCACATTTAATGTTAGCCTTAGATAATTAAGATACTCAATGACACATTTTAATTAAGTTAATGTCAAACATTAGGCTACCTAATCACAATTAAATCTGGTAAGTACAAAATAAGATAGAAAGTTTGAGGTTAAAAACATAAAGGTAAGAAAATTAGTGGGTAAAAAATACAGAGGGAAGTGAGAGAGTGAATATACAAAAAGAGGAGAAAGAAAACAAAGTGTTACTGGATTTGCCAGCAACAAGACTGTGACACATGATTTGGCCTTGAAGAAAAAGGTTGTTGCTTTTTCAATCTCTTCATTATAACTCCTTTTCCCTCTCTCTCTCTTCTTCCATGGTGGTTTCTTCTTTAGATCTCTGCACCAAAGCTCAAAGCTTTACACAGAAGATACAGTAGAGAGAAACCAAAGAGTCTTACTTTCTTTTTTTCTTTTTGTTTCTATTTGATAAATTTTTAACCCAGTGGTGGTCAAATGTCTTCATCTCTACTCTTCCTTTTCCTCTGAGACTTTTAGTTTACTTTAGAATCCCTGAGAGAAACAAAAAAAAAATGCTCAAAGACAACAATTTTTTGTATATTTGACTTGAAATCTCTTCGATCTACATCTGGATTTTGCTGCATTATCTACTGTGAAAAATGAGGAAACATGGATGGGAACTTCCTTATCATCCTCTTCAGGTTACTTCTCCTAAATCTACTGATGTTTTTCTTTGGTGGGTTTTGATTTTGAGTTGTAAATTTTGAAACTTTTTCGACATTTTTTTGCTGGGTAGGTGGTGGCTGTTGCTGTGTTCTTGGCTCTAGGGTTTGCTTTCTATGTCTTCTTTGCTCCTTTTGTTGGGAGTAAGATGCATCAGTACATTGCGATTGGCATTTACACTCCCTTGGTAAGCTAAAGTTGTGTACTTTCCTTTCTCAAAAATCAAATCTGCTTTCTGATTATTATTTTTGGGTTCATGTATCAATGAACCTTAAAGACTATAGATATCACAATTGTGTAATTGTTGGACTTCTAGTTGAATCTTGATCTGGTCACATTAAGAGATTAGAAGCTTCACTTATTAATGAAATTGGACAAGTTAGCTCTTAGATACTTCTTGATTCTGAGCTAATTTAGGTCTATGTTTTGAAACTTTGATCTCACATCTGTGGATATACCATTTCTTCCTTTTAACTTGCTCCATTATTTTAGAGATAACAGTAGTAGCAACTGAGTCTGTCATTAAAGCTAAAACCTTTGATTCTTCTTCCTTCTTTTGGATGATTTTGTAATCCTCTGAGACTACTTAAATTAGTGCGACACTCTCTTTATCCAGATAACTTGTGTGGTTGGACTGTATATATGGTGTGCGGCTTCAGATCCTGCAGACCGTGGAGTTTTTCGGTCAAAGAAGTATCTGAAAGTTCCTGAAAACACGAAATTTCCTCAATCACATGATGCAAAAGATGGCTGTGGATCAATTACTGGTGGTGCTAAGTCTCATGACAGCACATGTGTACAGGATCGAGAAAATGGAACTAACAAGAAATTCGAATCAGAAAGATCGACTTTCCTGCGTTTACTTTGCTCTCCTTGTGCATTGCTTTGTAGCTGTTGCAATGGAAGAGATAAATCTTCTGAGCAGCAGATGAGCGAGGATGGGATGTTTTATTGCAGCCTATGTGAAGTTGAGGTGTGAGAAACATTTGAAATCAGAAACTCGTATTACTTTTTTTCTTCTTCTGATTAACTTTGGAGTTTTGTTATGTCATGGTTCAGTGTCAAGAAAACTTTACTTATGCTCAAGACTACTAATTTTTTGTATTTCCTTTCGCAGGTCTTCAAATACAGTAAACATTGCAGAGTTTGTGACAAATGCGTGGATCGTTTTGATCATCACTGCAGAGTATTAAAAGAATTTGCCTGATAGTTTCCTATTTTTCCTTGTATTCTGTATTCTCTTTTCAAAATTCCATATCTTCTTTTGCTTGTGGGCTTGTGTAGTGGCTAAACAACTGCATTGGGAAAAGGAATTACCGAAAATTCTTCAGCCTTATGATATCAGCTATTTTTCTGGTAAGGTTTCGTTGATCTTCCACGGCTTCGTGAAAGTTTTTATCCTCTGAAAATTCCCCAGTGATGTGTTCTGAATAATCCTTCCTTTGGTTCATGAAACAAAGGTTTGGTTGTTTTATCTGTCAACGTCAATTTAACAGTATTATTAACTGGCACCTCCTTTGTTTATTCCCCTTGGTGCTCGAGCTTGCAGCTTATTATGCAATGGTCAACTGGGATATTTGTGCTGGTATTATGTTTCCTCCGAAGGAACCAGTTTAATGAAGACATTTCCTTGAAGTTGGGAAGCAGCTTCTCGCTAATTCCATTTGTTATAGTCGTTGTAAGTAATCTTCTCAGAGAGTTGATATCTCCTGAAGGCAAGATATGAAGGCTTTTTTCTATTGCAGGCAGTTTGCACTCTACTAGCAATGCTGGCCACGTTACCAGTTGCTCAGCTTTTCTTCTTCCACATTCTTCTCATTAAAAAGGTTATTTCCATTGCACAAAGACCATGCCGAAACTTGCTATTTTGACTATGTGATTTAACCAATTGATTTTTTCTCTAACAGGGAATCAGTACTTACGACTACATAGTTGCACTTAGGGAGCAAGAGCAGGAAGCTGGTGGAGGTCAACAAAGCCCTCAAATGTCAATGATCAGCTCACTCACTGGACTAAGCAGTGCAAGCTCCTTCAACACATTTCACCGTGGGGCATGGTGCACACCACCGCGTTTGTTTCTCGAGGATCAGGTACCATCAGTCAGCTAATTTTTGTACTTTTTATACTACAATTTACTCTAATGTGCGCTTGTATGTTTCTGTGTGCAGTTTGATGTAGTTCCTCCAGAGAATGCGTCTGTAAGTTCATATGGGAAGAAGACAGTGGTTGACGAACGCGTCAAGAAGAAGACCCAACCTGTGAAGATCAGTCCATGGGCTCTAGCGCGTCTCAATGCAGAGGAAGTTTCAAAAGCAGCAGCGGAAGCAAGGAAGAAATCCAAAATAATCCGGCCAGTGGCAAAGCGGGAAAATAAGTTTGTTGGGTTAGAAGCGAGCAGCAGCTTTGGGAGCAGCGGCCGTAGAATGTTTCCAACAAAATTTGAAGCTGTTAATAGTAACGGAAAGCAGCGAAGGCAATCTAAGCGCATACGATTACCAGCAGAGTTGCCTCTAGAACCACTGATGAATGTTCATACAAAAACAGCTATGGAGACGTCAACTAGTTCAGGTCTAGGTCCCCTTCAGCTAGAAGCAAGAAGCGCGTTTCAGACAAGCCGAGCGATGTCAGGGTCAGGTGGTGTTATGGTTACATCTTCACCAGAGAGCAGCTTAGACTCGCACGACATTCATCCTTTTAGAGTTTCATCTGAAGCAGAAGATTCAGCGCAGCTCAATGGGTTCTCATCGGCTGTTGGTCTGATGGGCCAACAGAGAGGAGAACAACAACAGTCCATGATGATGATGATGCCATTGTCAAGGTCTACAAGTGATGGCTACGATGCTTCTGGCGGAGAAGACAGTGATCAGGTTCCATCTAGAAACATCCACAAATCAAGATGAGATGTACAATAATCACTCTAGTTTTTGCCTTTTTAAGGGTTGAGAATCCATGGGGGCATTCTATTGATTTACATGGCTTGTCATATTCAAATGGATGAATCAAGAAAATCAACAGTTGTTAGAGAAATGATAATTCATGGGGCTCTTACTCACTGTCTGCCTGGAGCTCGAAGGAGAAGCATCAGTGGGAAAAGGAGGAAGACTTTTGTGGATTCTTAAGATTTTATCTTTTTAAAGTAACTGAACAATTTGAACATGAATCTTTTAGGGATTGTCCAAAATTTTCTATGCTTGCTTGTTAGGAAAAATCTTTGTTTTTTTCTGGAAAATATTGTCAAGGATTCATATAATTTGTTTATCTCCCTAAATTCTTGCTAACTTCTTTGCCTTTTGCTAATGAAAATTTTAAACAAAGTGACTTACCACTATGATCCAATTGTAATACACTCTGCAACTTATGGGTCCATTGGCCCATTGAACTAACACAATTGAAACCCCAATGCAAACACTAGAGTTTGTTGGGACTACAATATGATTAAGAAACAATAAATGTCAAATGTGAATTATTAAGATCAAAGAGTGAAGTCAACCATGAACAGTAAATGTAGTTTGATGTGATTACATGCAATGATTTCTCTTTATCTAATCTAGTATTATGTTGTCTTTACTCTTTACTTTCGTATTCTTGATATTCATGAAACAGCAAAAATAATTTAGCTTTCTTTTGTTGTCAAGAGTGTAAAGAACTTTAACAAAGGATGATCCAAGTGGATCTGTTCTAAAATACTGTCCAGAAGTGTATAAGGTCACTTGTATAGTGACTGTATTGTATTTGTGTTATACTTATTTTTACAATACAACATAAATGCATACAGACAGCCTCCAAACACTACATGGTGGTTCGTTGTTACTTGTTAGACTTCTGTCTTTTAACAGGGAACTAGAGTTTGATCCGCGCAATAACACGGATAATTTATAAATTTTATGTATTCATTTTAGAATTTATTATGTTTTTTAATTATATATCAATTGTTCGTATCCATTTTGAAAATCGAAACAGTCAAATTTATATGTTATATAAGTCATTACTAGGTGGCTACCCCGCACTTTGTGCGCACTTTGTGCGCACCCGCATAGGTGAAAAGCTTCTAAATTTTATGACAAATTAGTGTTCGTTGTTGTTAAATTTACATATTTTTGAAAAATTTTAAATTATCGTACATACTATAACTACAACATTTGTTATACGAAAATTTTATAAATCAGGATTATTTCAAGACACCTATCATATTGTCTTATTTACATAAATGGTTATTTATCTTATTGAAGAAACGACTAAAGTTTAACATTTTTACTGATCAAAAGATGTTAAAGTTAATACTATATACTTAAGATATTATGTTTCCGAAATCATCAAATAGCTCACATTGTCTGGTAAATTTTCATTTAATTGTCCTAAATCCGAGGAGAAATTTTTTTGATAGCTCTGTATTTTGTCTGTGTTTAATAAACATATAATAAGGAAAAACAAAATAGAAAGAAATTTTTTGCAAGTTTAAAGACTCACAAAATTTAACATAATGTGAATTGAAGATTTTTGTGAGCATATATAAATTTTAGTGTGTTAAAATATAAACATAATTCATAACAGTTGAGATTCAGTACTTTTTCTAAACTGGTCAATCAAACCCAATGTAGGAATATACAAAAATTTGGGTTGAATGTGTATTACCTACATGTAAAAAAAAGTTACCTCAAAATTTATTTCTACAAATAAATCAAATACAATTTTTAAAAACCTATAAAATCTCAAAGCACTATAACAAATCATTCGAAATACAATGAAATCTAAGCTAAATCACAATAAAATTTTATTATACATATTTTCAAACGGTCATAATTTACATCTTCAAAGTATACCAAAATCAATCATAAATCTATTAAATCTAGAAATCTGCCAAATCTTTTTATACCATTACATTTTACTGTATGATCGATCTCGGGTGATGCATGAGCTATTTTGTTGCATTCTTTTGCAAATGAGATCGATCCATGTCTTAGTTTTCATGTTGTTGTTTTTGTGATAATGTGCGAGGTATGCTTCATCATAAAGCTCAGTTTTAGGATCTTGAATACAAACTTTGCTACTTGAAACAATCTCACTAAATATATTTGTTCATCGATCTGAAACTTTTGTAAACGTTTAGTTTCTAAGATCATGAATGCAAGAATTGCATACGTTGGCCACCTGAAACATAGAGACACAAACTCAATAATTTCCCATATGAGAAAAGCGAAAAACCACATATTGTCAGCAAAATAAGCATAAATAAAAGGGACAAAAGCTCTCACCATTTCTCATAGAGTGATGATTCCCATGATTTAGCATAAACCTATGTAAACAAACAAAGTTTTAACCGCTTCTCACTATGATGTCATGTGATTTAAACTTTAAAAGAAGAAAATTTACCATGTTGGATATCACCATCCATAGAACCTTCAATTAACACGGTACATAACATGACAATCTTCATGATTATGTTTCAGCTGCTTCAAAACAAAAAAAAGAGGAGAAAAACAAACTATGTTTTCAAAATTAAAGAACCAAGCAAATAAGTAAACCAAAATTGAGCAAAAAAGGAAATATACTTTCCAAGCAGATGTCTCGTTGCTTGATGATTTAGACAAAATATTATCTCTACATATATATACAACTCAATAACCTTGAAGTTCAAACAAGATATTAAATTGTTTCCTTTCTTGTTTAATGCACCAATCATAGAAAATTGACATAATTAACATATACATATATAACCATTTCATAAATGTGATAAATTATTTCTATATGAATTTATAAAATTTCCATTTTAAAAATATAATGGAAAGTTATATAAAATCAAATTAATTTATGAAGTTCTCCATTTAATGAAAATATATTTATTAAATGTTTTAAGGAAACTTGATATAATTGTTACGCTTATTTTTAAATGATGATTTAAAATATAAAAATTCAATATAATTAGTAACTAATCACTATTAAGAATAATGTTAGAATTATAAGTAATGGTAATGTGGCCATATAAAATTATGAAATATAATATTAAAATTTTTTAGTTAGTATGTGATGATAAAAAAATTTAAAAAACTCAAAATATTTTTTTGATTAATCTATCAATTATTAATGATATTGGAAATATAAATAATGTTAACGTTCGACTTCTCCTTGGATTTTTCACCGACTTCTCCTTGACGCATGTTCCGCGGATAGCAAACACGCAAGCAGATAACTTGGCACAAAGGTCCCGTTCTTTTTTAAATGATTTTATTTATGTAGACACAGTTTCTCCGAACTGGCTTTCCACGCCGAGAGTTAGTTAATCTAATGTGTGGTTGAAAAAAAAATGTTAGAGCACCTCCAATGGTGTTACCCACCATTGGAGTTCTTAACATAAATTTTTGTAATTTTTTATTATTATTTTTTCTGTTTAAAAAAAAAATTAATGAAAGAACCAATCGCGGGCCGCCACATGTCGTGGGACCCGCGTGAACAGTGCAAGAACCGGTTCTTATTTAGTATATTTTAGAACCTTTCTTAAGAACCTCCTTAATATTTTATTAATATTTTTTTTAAGAAACCCATTAAAAACTTTGCTAAGAACCCCCATTGTGGGTGCTCTTAACGTTCCATATTTAGTATCATAGTTGAATATTTTGAATTAATTAATTTAATAGGTATATTCGAAAATTAATTATACTTCCAATCTCGACATTTTGATTTCCATAAAAAAATAAGACGAATATGAAGAATTAAATTATGTTTCCAAAATCAACACCATTTCGTATTATATCTAAAATAGCTGGAAAATCATTTAATATTTTGGGTCCGAAATTTAAAAAAAAATAAAAAACAATCGACCAATCAAATTATAACAATTAAATCGAGAGCTTCCGTATGAATGACACGTCGAACAATTTCAGTAATGTGTCTTCTCTTTTAATATATAGAAGGATTAAAGTTGAGAGTTAATCTTATACCGGTGCTGGTTATCAGAAGTAAACCGGATTGTAGATATACAAACAATGTACTTTACTCTATGTAACTAACTAATTCAGAAATAAGAAAAAAATTTCTCTTAATCATCTTTTTTCTCTCGATTCATAGATTCAATATGGTATCAGAGCAATATGGTGAGAAATTGATACCTGATGTGGAGATGTGTCAACATGTTTCAAGACTTGTGAAATTGGCTCATGCACCTCTCGTTCTTTTTCATGAGTCGATGCTAGTTCAGTAGATTCCTCAACCAGAATGAACTCGCTAACATCCATTGTTTCCAAATCCTCACTTTGCCATGGCTCATGTTTACTGTCAAGAACCAAAACCGATTTCAATTCTTCTCGTGATTGCTTTTCCAGCGATTCAGACTGATATTGATTAGTTTCCTTGCTCTGGATCTTCGTCGCACCTCTCCATTTCTTTAGAGATTGATCTTGCTCAGCCAACAATATGATCCGATCTGGATCGTTTCTCTCGCCAAACACTCATAGCAAACTACTCTTCAAATCCTCCCAAGTATAGAAATACTTGAATTCTTCTCGTTGATGAACATATGACTATGCTTTGCCTCCAAGAAGATAAACGGCCAAAGCCAATTTGTTTAGATCAGAGTAGTCTTATTGACAAAATTGAGCTTCTAACGATGCAATCCATGGCCGTAAATCACAGGAAACACCTTTGAAGACTGAAAATTCCACACCTCCCATCTCGTTTGATTCCGAGGATGCGAATGAGCTTTGATACCTTTGTTAAAAAAAAAGACTATCGATCTCTTGATTGAATGAAACTTGATAACAAATTTGAATCCATGTTCCTAAAACACTGATCCAACTCTCACCTGCCATGAGCATGGAAGTGGAAACAGCTCAAGAACTAGAATGAGGAAGAACAATCTCTCAAAGACAAAACTAAGAGAGAAACATAGAATTAGAGAAGAAGTTACAAAGAAAACAATCTGATTTTTTCTGGGTTAATCTCCAATCATCGTCTCTATCATTTTTTTATAGCTGCTGCCTCTTTGTGTTCATGTGCACCATAACATCTAGCTTCTTCCAGTAGCAGTCTAACACCTAACACGTGGCTTTTCCATATGCTCTTATATTCCTATAACATACAAATAAAAAAGGACAGACGGCGATGAGATCTGTAGCCGTCGGCCAAACCTAACATTCAGAGAAAAAGAGTTTTTTTTTGTTAGATTATATTTTTCACAATTATATGTAAAGTTAAAGATATAAAACTTCAAAAAAAAAGGGTTAGGGATATAACTTTCAATATACAAAACAAAATAACGTTAGGGACCATGAAAACATATTAATTGATAAAAGAGAGGGAGAATTGAGACACATTGGCACAATTTCTCTCACTTCTCTGGAGAATTGAAGTTCCCAAGAACTAGAAAAGATGAAAAGAAAAACCAAAAGATTTGCACATTTTCTCATATCCTTTTTAACCTTTTAATATTTTGTGACAACTCATAAAACACAGACTCCTAAATTCCCAAAACCTCTTTTTTGTTCTCCTCTCTCTTTTTTATTTCTCATTGTGTTATCATCGTTTATTCTCTCTTTGGTCCACACTGTGTCGTCGTTATTATGTGTAAAAATTATTATTATGGCTTCCTCTGCTGCAACTCTCTGCCCTTTCATTAACTACACTTTCTTCCAACTTAGTATTCATTTTTCTTTTTCACCCTTTTCTCTCTTTTGTCCTTTCTCTTGTTTTGGGACTTTCACCTTTTCAAACTCCCAAAACTTTTATTTCTTTCAGAGCATTTATTGTATTCTTAATATTACTTAAATCATATGACAATATGAATCTTAAATGAAAAAATTCAGAACTTTGGTTCATGCAAAATTACTACTCTCTATTTTTTCAAGTGTTTAGCTAAAATTTGGTCTTGATGTGATTGAATTAATATAAGTGGAGTATTGTTGTTTATAAAATGTTATTTTGTTTATCAAATGTTACATTTTTCTATATTATTGATGCACTTCGAAAAAAACATTCATAAATTTTTGCGGTTGTGATCATAGAAACATACTACAATCATCCAAATAAGAAAAACAAAAGAACAAAAAGAACTTTATCTGGTCTCCTTTTAAAAGAGTTACATATAATAAAAAGTAGAACTCACTCTTTAAGTTTTTTCCCCAATAATTGGTGGTAGATTTGTCAAAGGCATTCTTGAGATTTATAAGACCACACAATTCTATGATTATGAGTTTAAAATCAAGAACTTTAAAAATGACAGAGTCAAGAGCACTCTTTTAATAATAAAAGATTTAACAATAAAACATGAGATTCTTAACATTATCACTTAACTTAGGTAAAGGAATCGTCTTGGGAGGACCCACTCGAGAGACACAAGAAAGATTCATGGATCCTCCACTAGATTCAGATGTTCTCTCAATGTATAGTCTTCCTCTGTACGCAGCAAGGTGAGCATAGTAAGCAGGAGGCACGATAGAGACAGGTTTCGTGCACCTCACGAAAGTGTAACACAAGTTATACACAAGTCTCTGTAACTCATCTGAAGTAAACTCATTCTCATCCCACAAAATGTGATAATGCGTTGGCCTGCTTGTTCCTTTGACTCCCGTGTGGCTACATAGATAGAAATCAAATTCTTTCGGATGAGTTATAGCGGTATCGACCACTGTTCCTGGAGGGATGTTCTCATTGTCCGGATTGCACCGGAACAGCCTCGTATGGTGTCTTTTCTGGACCACTGCGAAGGTGATTCTCGGATTGTAACCGTGGAATTTGGAACACGCGGTTTTGATGGATTGTAGCTCTTCTTGGAGTATTTTCTTGAACTGCGTTTCGCTCACACCGTCTCTGAAGAATATGATCCGATTCGGAAGGGTCTTTACTGCTTTGTAGAAATCATCAAGAAGTTCCTTGACCATCAAGTCAAGATCCTGAATGATTTCTTGCCTATGAGTCTGAGACCGCATTCTAGAAACGTATCGGTTAGCTTCAGGCCAGTTTATGCTCCCGACCACAGCCGCTACTGAAGGGCTACAATCATCAAACGGATGAGGATGTGTTACATCAGCTCCCATGAAGATCACAGGCTCATCGAGTCTAAACAATCTTGGGATGTGAGAAGGTATCGAGTTGTAGAGCTCGGTCATGGATCCGCCAATCTTAGCGTTTATCTTGAGTGCTAAGTTTGAAACAAACTGAGAGTTGAGCTTGGTGATGTTAGGGTATAAGCAGCATTGTGTCACAACACCGATTCTTGTCTCTGCTATTCGCTTTAGATCACCGTACCCTTTATGTTTTCTCTCCATTACGCATATAATCAGCTGGAGACTGTTCGATGCCGATCTTTGAATCTCCTTTAGCTTCGATTCAAGAAGTGAGATGTTGTTGAGTATATGTGATGGTTCAAAGAAGGTTCTGCTTATTGTGTTCTTGCTTAAGAAAACTCCCAAATGCTCACATTTTTGAGTGAGATCGTTTATGAACTTGGGAATGGTTGATCTCTGATCCGAACTGCCTCCAATACTCACCAAAGCCCATCTTTCGACTCGAGTTCCTTTAAAAGTTCTACTTTCTAGAAGGCTCCTTGGTCGCTCAAGTTTAAGCTTTGGAGGCTGAAGTATTCTTCCTTTCAACAATGTCATTTCTTTCGAAACATCGAGGTTGAATTCTCTTGTTTGGTTTCCGCTGTCAAGCCAAGAAGCAAAACTTTAAAACCTTCTCGATGTTTGATTACGCATAAAATCATTAGAAACTCATAGTAATTCGAATTACCTCGATGGACCAACAGGTCCTGCCATAACCTTATCAATGATATGTTTCCTTTCATTTGGTCTTTGGCATCCCATTTTCATGATCTTTGCGGCTTGATCATCCGAAAGCTTACCAAGAAACTTTTGACCTTCACAGATAATACATAGTTCCATAGGAAGGTAACAAGGTCTAGTCCTGCTAATCTGCAGACACGGTAAGTTCTTGAACTGAATCTCATAGCTATAATGATCTTTAAAGTAGCTAATTAGCCTTAGCTGCTTTCCATCTCTATCCGGGAACCATATATTCTCTGTGATCTCCTCTGTTAACCCGTAAACTCGATACTTTTGAACAGTTTCTCTATGGCAAACAAAGACTCTTATGTTCCTAAGTGCTTTCTCCACTTCTCTCCTTTCTTCCAAACTCAATTCTCTACCTTTGTTTCTAGGAAGATCCTTAAGAAACTCGAGCCGCTTCTGCAAGTAAGCTATTACGCCAATGCTTTCATGGAATGCTGTGATTGAGAGATCAACGTTAAGTGCTAAACCTTGCTGAGTCTGTCTAAGGCTCTGGAAAAACCCTCTGAGTCCAACAGCTCCTCCTCCAATCTCCTTAGATCCACCCATAGAACTCGAGTAAAATGATCTTCCAATGGATGTACACTTCTCTATAGGATTCTCTCTCAAAATAACATCAAGAGCATGAATGTATTCTTGAGGCAGAGGAGCCCAGTCTTGTCCTTCTTTCCCATCGAACTTGGACACAAGCCTCATGTTAACCTTAAACAGTTTATCAATCTTCTTCTGCGGTTGCTTCTCTCGCAAGTCACCGCACTCCAACACCCTCTTGCAAGATGGGACAGGGAGATTAACAAAGAACTCAAGCCTATCTTCCTGAAACTCAACTGGGCTATAGATGTTTTTCCTACCATCAAAGGCAGGGACAGAACCAGAGAAGGTATTCGTATCGGTCTCCACAAGCTTCTGTTTGATCATCCTAGCAATTTCTTTTGAAGGGTATGGAGAGATGTCAACATTGTAATGGTAAATCCTCAGTGAAGGATCAAACTTGACTAGAAAATGGTTGGCAAGAAGATAAATGAAAGAGCCTTCTTGCCCACCAGAGTCAGGTCTTTTAGCAACCACTAATGCTTCTTCTGTTCCCATGGACCCACTCTCTTTGATGTTTCTACTGTTGGATTTATGTTCAGAGACTTGCTTCTTCTTCTGCTTCTGCTTTTGCTGCTTGCTCTCAACAACTGTTAATACAGATATGGTGGAAGAAGCAAATGGGTTAGTCAAAGTCAAAAAAGACTCTTTATTGTCTATGAAGACACAAAAGATGAAACTAAGTCGGTACTAATTAGAGAGTAAATAAGCAGACAGAGAGTTTCTTTCTGTGTAAAAGTTTCAGACAGAAAGACATTAAAGAACATTAAAGAAAAAGGTGAAACTGGTCTTACAGAGACATAAGGACCATATAGACAATTTACACAATAGAGTTTGTGTGTTTGTGTGTTTGTGTGTGGGAAGTCACACCAAGAAGAACAAAAGGGAAGAGAGATAGCATTGAAAACCTCGTCCAATAACAGACAAGAAACAGGACGTAGTTCTTGAAGAAACCTTTAGGACAAAAGAACCAAAACATGCATAAGAGAAAAAGGGTTTTGCTCACCTGGAGAAAGAGGAAGAGGTTTATGGAGAGGGGTCATTGAGTCGAAGAGTCTTTGGTTTGGAGGAGGAGGAGGAGGAGGAGGAAGAGGAAGTAAAGGAGGAGGAGGAAGAGAGTTGAGAAACTGAGAGTAGAAGCAGCAGTAGTAATAGTAGTAGCTAGAGTTGAGATTGAGGTTTTGTTGGTAAGAAGAAGAGAAAAGTGGAAGATTGGTTTGAGCATGGTGAAAAGGAGGAGGAGGAGGCTTGTGGAGAAGTGGTGTTCTTGATTTGGAATTTGGGATGTGTTTGGTTGTTTGATGACTTTGAGTTTTTTCTTCCATGGATGAGAGGAAAAAGAAGAGAGAGAGAGAGAGAGGAGTGTGGTTTATTTATTATCAGAGAGAGGCAGAAAGGGATTGTCTGGGATTTTGCTCAGGGAAAGGTCAAAGTCCTTTCCTTTGTTATCTTTTTTTTTCTACCCTGCCCCAAAAATATGAAATGAAATGATGCTATTTATGCAGTCATAAATATATTCTCAAATTGTTGGATTAAAAAAACAAAAGGGAAATTTGAGAAAATAATTCTAAACTTTAAACCCTTCCACCATTTTAATCTCCAATAAACTCAAATAAATCTCATATTTTCGTTAACCAAACTTTCGGTCAATTCTTCACTTTTAACAAGATTAAAATGATTTGATCTCCGAAAATATAGATTTTATTTGATTCTAATTTAAAAGTTCAAGACTGAAATGATCTATTAACGTTTTTTCATCTTGATTAAAACCTGGAGATATTTTAACAAATTTTCTAAAATTAATTTATCAAATAGAATTCTACATGATTTTTATAATATATGGTAAAATTATTTATCAATAATTTTGATAGTGAAATTGGCTTTTAATCTTATGCAATAGTTTCACTACTAGTAAAAGTTATTAAAATCGTTATTGTATTAGAGATTTTCAATACATGTAAAATGGTTTGCTAATGTTGGTTATGTATTGGTTTACTTAGCCGGTTTATTGAGTTTGTATTTAAGCTACATTTGTACGAACATTATTTTTTAATAAAGTTTTTACTCTAACTAATCACAAAGTTCATATGATATCGAGCATTTTTCTCGAGCTTCATTCACATCTTCCGCAATTTCTCTTTGATCTCTGATTCTTTTGATTGATTGTTTGATTCATCGATCTTAACCGATTTGTCATTTTCTCGATCATTTTGATTGTCTCTTTCATGATTTTCGGTTGCTTATTCTCGGAAACACTTTGTCTTGTTCGTCGCTCGATTTCAGCTGCTTACTCTCGATTTCTAGCTTATATCGTCTTCAATGGCTTTGCAATCGTTCGATGCAAATTCACACAACTCAGATCTGAATCGTTCTTCTTCTCAGTTCAACATGATCGCATATTCGTATTCAAATCCGTTCTATCTCCATGCTGCAGACAACTCTGGTGTTTCTTGAGTAGCTAAGAAGCTTACTGGTGATTTAAATTACCATATTTGGTGTTGTTCGATGATTAAAGCTCTCAATGCTAAAAATAAACTCGGATTTATATACGGTATTGTTCCTAAACATGTAGGTAATAATCCAGACTTTGGATCTTGGAGTAGATGTAACGATATGGTTTGTACATGGATAACAAAATTTGTATTGAAGGAGAAAGGATATGGAGTTGTGTACTTTGACGATAATAGGTTGTTATGGCTAAATTTAGGAGGTAGATTTAAGCAAAAAAATCTCTTAAAATCAACAATGTACAAGATCAACTGGATGATCTTCACCAAGAATCATTATATCTCAATGCTTATTACACCCGGCTTACTACATTATGGGAAGAGCTGAAAATTATGAGGAGCTACTTTCATGTAGTCGTGGAAAGTGCATTTGTGGATCTAATAGTCATTGGATTCAACATGAAAGAAGGAATATAATCAGAGTTCTCATGCATCTGCATGAGTCTTTCACTCAAGCAAGGAGGCAGATTCTTATGATGGATCCACTACCAGAATTCACAAAGATATACAATTTTATGTCAAAGATGAACAACATCGTGGTGTTAGTAGTAATACGCCTGAATTTGTAGTGGTTTCTCAAGCAACAATGAATCTAGGAAAGCTAAGAGGAAACTACAATACTTACCAAGGAAAACAAAGACATCTATGTTCTCATTGTGGTTTACTTGGTCATGTTGTTACAAGGTGCTATGAGCTACACAGGTATCCACCGAGATATAAGATCCCCACTAATTCAGACTACTACATGGAGAAACAGAAAGGAAAACTTCCACAAAACAATGTTGTTCACATGGCCTATTCTACAGAAAATGCTATTCAAGAACAGCCATAAAATCATGTTGTCACATATAATGGAGGTTCCAATTCACCATACAATTAGGTTCCTCTCATTGGGTATCGCAATGATGGTTCTCAAAATGTCGTTTCTGCTGTTGACTCATCTTCTAAGTTGAACCATTCAATTAATATGTTGAATTCTGGAATGAGCTATGTTGCTAGAAAGAGATCATATGGTAAAGAAAAAATAATTAATTTAATTGAATGCACATCTAAATAAACAACTTCAAGGTTCTGAGTATCAAGTCATCGGTCCACCAACCACCCCTTGCTAATGTCGGTTCTATCTCAGTCCAAGATATTTCACTTATACCTTGTCTTTCAACCTTTCTTGTGGAACCTAGCCTTAATTTTTCTATGATGGTTTGGATTCTTGATACTATTGCTAGTTGTCATATCTGCTATGACCTTGAATTGTTCTCTAATATCACACACACTGAAAACACTACCATCGCCCTTCCTAACAAGACCACTACACCAGTCCATATCTCTGAATCAATCAAGCTCAGTAAAAATCTGACTTTGCATCCTATTTTTTATGTTTTATCTTTTCGTTATAATTTGATAAGTGTCAGTTTAATTACCAAAACTAGAAATCTTTCTATTCATTTTTATCATGATTCATGCTATATTTATGATCATATACGGGATTGGATGATTGGTCATCGTGAACAAAGTAATGATCTCTATCTTTTGAACCAAAGTGAGTCCATAAGCCCTCAGAATCATATAGCTTTTGTTGTAACCTATCCTGAACTATGGCACAAACGTCTTGGTCACCCATCTAGTTATAGAGTTCAAACTATTTCTTCAAATCTAAATATTTCTCAGAAACTTTCAGATTTTCATTGTAAAGTTTGTCATCTGTCTAAAAAAACTTTTGTCATTTATTTCTAAAGAAAAAACTTCTGAGGAATCTTTGGTTTTGATTCACATTGATACTTGGGGTCCTTTTCATGTAAATTCTGTAAAATGATATAGATATTTCTTGACAATGGTAGAAGATTGCAAAAAAGCTACTTGGATTTATATTTTAACATGCAAAAGTAATGTTATAAAAGTTTTTCTCTCAACATGGTTTCAACACAATATGCTAGAAAAGTCAAAAGCACTAGATTTGATATGTACTTGGACTTCAGTTTTAAAGATCTTTTAAATAGACTACGCATATTTCATTACCATGCATGTGCATATACACCCAAATAGAACTCTGTTGTGGAAGGGAAACACCAACATTTACTAAACGTAGCTAGATCACTATAATTTAATATCCCCTTAGCTTACTGGCATGAATGTGTATCAATGACTGCTTTCCTAAAATATAGGATCCCAACACCAGTTTTAAATAATAAAACACCTTATAAAGTTTTAACCAGTAAGATACCAGATTATAGCTTTCTACAAGTTTTTGGTTGTCTATGTTACACTTCGACTCATTTATAAGATTGACATAAATTTTCATAAAGGGATAGACATTGTGCTTTTCTTGGATATGAACCTGGTTTCAAATGTTATAAGGTGTTAGATTTAGATCATAATACAATCTCTATTTCCAGAAATGTCATTTTCAAAGAGCATATTTTCCCTTTTGTCAATGCTTCTTCTCAAAAATCAATTCCGTTCTTTGATGATTCAATTTTACCATTTTTCGAGAAACAAAGTAAAATGATTTTCAACTTTATGATGATTTTCTGTTACGCCTCATGGTGTTGAGTCTATTATTACTAAGCACGTCCATGTTATAGCGGACATTCCATCCTCTTCTCATAGCACTCCACAACCATCATCACCAACTTTAACTCCATCTTCACAACCACAAAACATTCTTATGGGGAACAATTCAAGTCCACATAAAGAGACTCGACCACCAAATTATATTTCTCAGTACCATTACTCAAACATCACAAATGAGCATTCATCTTTCTCTATTCATGGTACCGATCACCCTCTGTCTTCTTTTTTGTCCTACGATAAACTCTCTCCGGAGTTTCTTGAGTTCTATTTTTCTATTCTAACTGAGAAAGAACCACAATCTTTTAAAGAGGCAGTATTGTTGCAACATTGGCTTGATGCCATGAACCAAGAGCTAGATTATTTAGTGGGTACTTCAACTTGGACTATTTGCTCATTACTCATCTTATAGGATGCAAATGTGTGTAGAAGATCAAGTACATTCTCATGGTTCATTAGAGAGATATAAAGTCCGCCTGGTTGCAAAGTATACCCAACAAGAAAGTGTAGACTATGTAGATACTTTCAGTCCTAGGGCAAAGATGAAGTTTGTGAGGATGATTCTAGCTTTAACAATAATTCATGGATGGATTACAATTTAGATGGATGTCACTAATGCATTTCTGCATGGTGACCTTGAAGAAGAAATATATATGTGTTTGCCACCGGGGTATGTTCCACGATAAGGGAGTCTTTGCCTGATAAAACAATGTGCAAATTACTCAAGTCCTTGTATGACCTTAAGCAAGCCTCAAGGCAATAACTTCATAGATTTTTTGGAGTTCTTTTGTCTCATGGCTTCACATAGTCTTTTGCATCTACTACTATCTTTGTGAAATAATCTGGACAAAAATTCATTGCCTTTTTGGTCTATGTTGATTATATATGTCTTATTAGCAATGACAAAGAATTTGTTGATGATTTAAATAAGATTCTAGCTGCAGATTTCAAGATAAGTGATTTAGGACCTCTTAGAAACTTCTTTGGTCTTGAAGTGGCAAGGTCATCAATATGTATCTCTATCTCTCAGCAAAATATACATTGGAACTGTTAGAGGAGATTGGTTTTCTTGTATGTAAACATGTTCTTACACCAATGAAGTTGAATACAAAGTTGAGTGTTACTGAAGGAGAAGTATTTCTCGATGTTACTTACTATAGAAGGTTGATTGGGAAGTTAACTTACTTTACAATAACAATACCAAATATTTTCTTTGCTGTCAACAAACTCAGTTGACATCTTGATTCACCAAAAGAACCACACCTTCATGCTGCTCATAGAATCCTTAGATACTTAAAGAAGGATCCATGAAAAGGTTTGTGCTACCATGCTACATCTAAAATAACATTGAGAGTCTTTGCAGATGCAGATTGCGGTACATGTCCTGTTACGAGGAGGTCAATCACTAGATATCTTATCTTCCGAAGAGACTCTTTGGTCTCATGGAAATCCAAGAAGCAAGATCTTGTTAGTCAAAGTTCTATTGAGGCAGAGTACAAGAGCATTGCACAAACAAGAAATGAGCTCATTTGGTTACAATCCTTTCTTGCTGATATGGACATCAAAATAGAAGATACACCAATGCTCTATTGCGACAATCATGCTGCTCTGCGTATTGCTAATAACTTTGTCTATCATGAGTGCACTAAGCACATAGAGCGTGATTATCATGTGGTAAGAGAATAAGTGCAAGCAGATCTAGTGAAGATTCTTCATGTCTCTACACATCATCAGAAAGCAAACTTACTTACGAAGCCCCTCACTGCTCGTCAATTCAACATTCTAGTGTCCAAGATGGGAATCCATAATATATTTTCTTCATCTTGGGGGTGAGTTTCAATACGCGTAGAATAGTTTACTAATAGTTTACTAATGTTGGTTATGCGTTAGTTTACTTAGCCGGTTTATTGAGTTTGTATTCGAGCTACATTTGTATGAACATTATTCTTAAATGTAGCTTTTACTCTAACTATGAACACAAAGTGCATAAAGTTTAAAAATGTGTTTGGATTTAATGTTTTTCAATATATTACAAAAGTAGTTCAATTTTACTAACAATTTATCTAAATGCCGTTGGCTTATCAGCTAGTTAATTCTTCTTCTCAAGTATTCTTTAACTTTCAATTGATATTTTCACTTTTTGTTTGCATAATTGCATTTTATTCTTTTTTAACAACATATATTATATTTTACTTCGAAAGGCGATGCAACAACAGACTAATTGTCATATTTAATAAATTGACTGTTTTTCTTTTGTTACCGATAATAAATTGAGTGTTTAACATCTAAAATTTTGAAATAAAAGAAAATAGAATTCAATATATTAATAAATTTGAAATAGAGTTGTTTGGTGTGAGTCCTACTGATGATATAAGACATTGATATGTGTTGTTTCAACGGCATAAATGATTAGATAGGCCTATAGTTTCGTAAACCCTAAGTTGTAACACATGTTTTTAACAAAATCTACCAATACATTCATTAAAATCGAGTTATGGGGACCATTCTATTTAATTATTTATTCTTGGTACTATTTCTTCGTACTTCATTAATAATAGAGACACTTTCGACTACTTCATCAATGCATACATATCTTGAATATTTTATTTTAAAAGAAAAAAATTTACATGTTTTTTCAAGGTTTCGGCAAAATTACAGTAAAATAACACTTTCAGCAACAAAAATAGAATCACCGTTTTTAAGCAAGCAAACAAACATGTAACATAATCAAAAGTCACATTAATGACTCTTACTGTTCATAGCTTAGTTTTGGTAGCTATGCAAATAGTATTACATGAAAGCAAATAATTCAAGAGCCTTTGGCTTCTTCCATTTTGATAGTGACTAAAACCCATACACCAATGGTCCCACTAATTGTTTTTTTTTTCTTTTCTTTATCTCTTTGAATAATTGTATTTCGTGAAACATCTAGCTATGAACATTAGTGGTCTTTATATTAGGAATTAATCTAAGATCTAATATCTTGAAAAGATATGGTATTGTTTAGTATATACGAGATCCTGAGAAAAATGGTCAATATTCAAAGAGTTTCCTTTACGTTAATGGAACACCAAAGATTAATGGGACCAATTAGATTTGGTCAAAGCTAAAAAGTTCCCTATAACCCATTGTTTTGGGCTAAATTTGCTCTACTTTTTAATCCAAATAGCTAGTTCTAACAAATAATTATTTAGTTTTTGCCTTTCTCTTTTTGTATAAAATTATATGGTAGTTAGCAAAAAATAAAAAGAAAAAAACTAATTGGTGATCAAAGCCGTTAATCCATGATTTTTTCTTGTTATAAATATTGTGTGTTACATTTATCTCTATACATTTTTTATCCGATGGTCGAGAATGTTATCTCGAAATTTAAAAAAAATATAATTTATTATTTCTATAAATAATTTTTTCTCTATATTTTTGTTCTCGTTTACGCAATTCTAAAAATTTATTTTCCAAAAAATCATCATTTTGATACTATTCAACACAAAAATGCTTAATTGTTACTATCTCTTAAAACAAACGATGGAAAAACAAGATATATTTTGACATAACTAATCAAATCAATTTCTGTAAGGTCTATTCAAACACCACTCTTCATAATCCGATCTCAGCATTGATGTATTTCTTTTCTTGAAGCTTTTCTTGTATTTGTCAACTATCTCGAAACTTTGTGAATGTAATGATTGAAGCTTGTGAATTGTAACTCAAAATTCAATAAAAAAATCTCTTCTTATTAACTTAGAAAATCCCTCAAAACTAAGTTTCACAAATCTCAAATTCTCACAAAACTAAAGTCATTGCTTGACTAACTATTTATATGTAAAACACAATTCCTAAAACACAAAGGAAAACACTCATGAATAATATTAGATAACTCCTAATAAAATCCATCATTATCTCAACTCTTACTTGCACTCCAAGTCTTCACTTAAGCTTAACTCAACATTCACCCCCTTAAGCTTAATCTCGAACTCCTTCAGCTCATGAACTCCCAATTGTTCCCTCATCTCCTTAAACTTTATTCTTCCTAATGCTTTAGTTAGTATGTCTGCCTTTTGTCCATCTCCGGGAACATGCTCAACTTCTATTAAGCCTTTTTCAACGCACTCTCTGATGAAATGATACCTTGTGTGTATGTGCTTGCTACGTTCGTGAAACACAGGGTTCTTGGTTAAGACGATTGCAGATTTATTGTCGATTTTGATGACTACTTTCTCACCCTCGGCGCCAGTGATCTCTTGTAGCAATTCTTGGAGCCATATTGCTTGTCGAGCTGCTTCCGTGCCTGCCGTAAATTCTGCTTCGCATGAAGACAAAGCTACTGTATCTTGTTTATGTGAGCACCAAGTCACAGGACTGTCTCCAAGGTAGAATATATGTCCTGTCGTACTCCTACCGTCTTCAGGGTTCACGTTATAGCTGCTGTCACTATACCCAACTAATTTCGCCATTCCATTTACCTCTCTTTTGAAATTAAGGCCAAAACTGGTTGTGCCTCGTAGGTATCTCAGACAATGCTTTAAGGCTGCTCCATGAGATTCTCTAGGACTTTGCATGTATCTACTCAACACCCCAACACAAAATGATAAGTCAGGTCTCGTATGAAGCAGGTATCGCAGGCAGCCAATAACTCTTCTGAAGCTCGTAGCTTCTATCTCCCTTTCATGTTCAAACTTCGCCAGCTTCAGGCCGGGATCCATTGGAATATGAGCAGGATTACAGTCTTCCATTCCTGATTCCTCTAAGATTCTCAGTGCATATCGGGTTTGTCTCAAAGCAATACCTTCCTCATGTTGGTGAACTTCGATTCCCAAGTAGTATGTCAATCTCCCTAGATCTGACATCTCAAACTTCATTGTCATTTCTGCCTTGAACTCCTCTATCATCCTCTTATTTGATCTTGTAACAAATAGATCATCTACATACACAACTACAAGAAGAAGATCTCCACTTACAGACTTTTGATAAATCGATGGTTCTTTCAAGCATTTCACGAATTTCAGGTCTTGGAGGATCTTGTTTAGTTTATCGTTTCAGGCTCTCGGAGCTTGTCTAAGACCATACAGTGCTTTCTTAAGTTTGTATACTTTATCCTCATTACCTTTTACCACAAAACCTTCCGGATGAGTAACATAGACTCTCTCTTTTAATTCACCATGGAGAAATGCCGTTTTTACATCTAGATGATGGATCTCCCATCCATTCAAAGCAGAGATATTAATGAGCAGGCGTATGGTTTCTATTCGGGCTACTAGAGCGAATACTTCATCAAAATCAATCCCATGTCTTTGTACATACCCCTTTGCCACAAGTCTCGCTTTGTGCTTATTGATGCTCCCATCCAAGTTTCGTTTGAGTTTAAATACCCATTTTAAACCTATTGCTTTCGCTCCCACTGGTAACTCTACCAGAGTCCATGAATCCAGCTTGGTGATCGAATTCATCTCATCATCACACGCGAGCATCCATTCTCGTGAGTCCTTCACCTCCTCGAAGCTTCGTGACTCATTGTTTATAATCATCAGCAATTCTTCACCTTCAAGTTCCGAGAACAAGACATAGTCATCTAGATATCTTGGATTTGTGATCTGTCTTTGAGATCTTCTGGTCGTGATCTGTGTAGGTGATGAGGTAGTCACGACTTGACTTGAAGGGGAAGGCATCATGTTCTGTCCTGATTCTTCTCGCAACTCTTCTCCTTCTCGGGTCTGAGTTTGCGACGATCCTTCCACGTCATCGTCGCTAACATGTTCTTGTGTCTCTGCATTACCCTGCTCAGGATAGTCATTCTGCTCTGTTTCCATGTTCTGTTCGGGTTCTACAGCTCCTTCTTCATTGGCGACAGCTTGGATTCCATGATTTCTTGTGTTCCGATCGTGATCCGAAAGTCATCTCCCCTTCTTTGCTCAAGTAATGTTTGATTCCAGCTCCAACTCTTATTTTCGTCAAAGACAACATCCCTGCTTACAAAAATCTTCCTCGTTATTGGATCAAACATTCTATATGCCTTAGATCCAGGTTCAGTACCCAAGTGAACCAAGATCCGCGATCTATCATCTAATTTCTTCAAGTGTTGATGCTCACTCTTCACATATCCGATGCAGCCAAATGTTTTTAGATGACCCACATTTGGTTTTCTCCCATGAAACAATTCATAAGGGGTCTTATCATTTATTGCTCTCGTCGCTAGTCTATTGAGAAGGTATGTCGAGTGTCTCATTGCTTCACCCCACAAATAATTTGGAACATACATATGTTTCATAATGCTTCATGTCATGCCCATTAAAGTTCTGTTTCGGCTCTCAACAACTTCGTTTTGCTGAGGAGTATAAGGCGCCGTGAGATGTCTCTATTCCCGAAGCATCGCAGAACTCATTGAACTCGTGAGAACAAAATTCTCCACCATGATCTGTTCTTAGTGTCCCTATGCTCTCTCTTGAGTCTTTCTCAACCAAGTTTTTAAAGATCTTAAACTTACTGAAAGCATCACTCTTTTCCTTCAATAAAATGGTCCACATAAATCTAGAGTGATCATCAATAAGTACAAAAACATACTTGTTTCCAGCAGCTGTACTTGGTGTTATTGGCCCGCAAAGATCGCCATGTATGAGCTCTAATACTCGGCTTGCTCTGTATGTTGCGGCTTATGGGAAGATTTGTCTTGTTTGTTTTCCAAGCAAGCAAGATCCACATACATCCTTCTGTATGTTTAGACTTGGTATTCCTGCTACTAGCCCCTTTTAATGAATGTTCTTCATTGTCTCATAGTTCACGTGGCCTAATCTCGCGTGCCACTTTGTTGACTCACTCATCGCAGTGGACAACATGCACTCATTCTCTTTAACGTCCATATGCACCTTGTATAGACGATTCTTTGATCGAATAGCTCTTGCAATTAGCTTACCTTCTCGATCATGCATAATTAGCTGTTCTCCTCTCATTCTTACATCACAACCAGCTTCCGTAGCTTGTCCCAAGCTAATGATATTACTCTTCAAAGCTGGGATAAAATACACATCACTCATTCTCCTAAGCTTGCCATTTCGGTCTATAAACTCGATCATACCTTTCCCTTTTATATCAATACGAGAGTCATCACCAAAATGCACTTTCCCGGTGATAGTCTTGTCTATGAATGAGAA
The DNA here is from genome assembly GCA_900406275.1 of Anastatica hierochuntica. NCBI lineage: Eukaryota > Viridiplantae > Streptophyta > Magnoliopsida > Brassicales > Brassicaceae > Anastatica > Anastatica hierochuntica. The sequence continues at coordinate 30,655 of OVAN01001656.1, forward strand.
ATATCTACTGTCTCCACTCATGTGGTTGCTAGTCCCGTTATCTAAGTACCACATGTTTCTTTGTCTATCATCCATCTCATACTTCTTTGGTACAATCTTCTCTTCATTCAAGTAGACCTCCTCATGCATCATCAACTCCTCTGCGCTTTGTGTTTGATCTTCCTTGGCTTCTTGGAGCTTGAGAAGACGATCCGGACAGTCATATGCGAAGTGACCATTCTTATCACATCTGAAACATGTTATCTTGGACAAGTCACGAGATCCATTGTTTCTTCCTCGACCTCTTCCTCTGTATGCAAACCGTCCTCCACGCCCTCTCCCTCGATAATCTCCATAAAATTCTCGATTCTGTTGCGGTCTTTGAGAATCCATGTTAGCATACATCAACTTACTCTAGTCTTCGTGATTCTCATCCTCCTCAGAGATACGTTCTTCATATGCTTTTAAACGGCCTACAATGTCCTCAAAACTTATGGTTTTGAGATCAAGGACTTGTTCTAATGATGCAACCATATGTATGAACTTCTTACGAGGGAGACTTTTTAGAAACTTCTTTACCACTTTCGGCTCATCTATCTCTTCTCCAAGGGCTGCGGATTTAGATGTGATCTCTGACAATCTTGCAATAAACTCTTTGATGGTCTCTGTATCTCTCATCCTCAATCGATCAAATTCTACATTTAAGGTTTGTAACCTTGCCTTCTTAACTCTTTCTGCTCCCATATGCCTTGCCTTTATTGCATCCCACACTTTCTTTGCTGTGTCCAATTCTCCAACCTGAAGGATCAAGGCTTCGGGTATTGATTCAAAGATAAGAGCTATGGCAATATCATTTTTCTCAACATCTTTATCTGATGAATCAATTACTTCCCAAACTTTGTGTACTTTGAGAAGTGCTCTCATTCGAATAGTCCAGACTGTGTAGTTCGTGTTGTTCAGCATAGGACACTTGATCGGCGGCCCTGAGCCTCCTTCTTTTGCTCGATCCGCTGTGGCTGGGGCAATCTCTGCCATGACTTAAGAACAAAACACAACAGAGCTTTTATGAACTCTGTTTCTCTTCAACAAACTCTGTTTTCTTAGAAGAAAACGTTTTCTTTCTTTCTTCGTGTGATGCTAATGATCTTCGACTTTGAGATCACAGTCCTTTAACACGAAGATTTCTCAATCCTTTAAGCTCTGATACCAATTGAAGTTTGTGAATTGTAACTCAGAATTCAATAAGAAAATCTCTTCTTATTAACTTAGAAAATCCCTCAAAATTAAGTTTCACAAATCTCAAATTCTCACAAAACTAAAATCATTGCTCGACTAACTATTTATATGTAAAACACAAAAAAAACACTCATGAATAATATTAGATAACTCCTAACAAAATCCATCATTATCTCAACTCTTACTTGCACTCCAAATCTTCACTTAACATTAACTCAACAATGATGTTGACGGGGGAAATGATTAACATGGACACTAAAGTTAAAACTAAGACCATATTATTAATCCATTTACACATTATAATTATGTTTTCTCTTATTTTCTTTGCCATGTGATCTCGAAAATGATAAATCCACTGTAATACGCCTCCACTGGCACAATTCAGGACCCAAAAAAAAATACTAATGACTAAAAAAGTATTAATTAAAAATAATGAATAGAAAAGATCAAGGTCAAATCGCTCTCTAACCAATATAGATGACAGACACATCATTCCATTTACCAATATTTTGATTTAGACAAGAGACTACTGTTTTAGAAGTTTGGTGTAACATAACATCAGCGGATTATCTTTGGATACCTATTTCTATGTAAAAAACACTTTCTCTTTTTAATATTTTATAGTATTTCACAGAATAACTCATTTGTTAAACTTTTGAGTAAAACCAAATGATGTCGCCAAGAGGAGAGACATGGTTTAAGATATGGTTAATGATTGTTTGTTCAATTCAAAGTGAAAACATAATTATTACTGAATCTTTTACATCGTGACTAGTAGGTCTTAACCAACGGATTTGATTAGTACTAGTATTACTTTAATAAGATAGATACTAATCACCATTAAACAATATCAAAGCAATATTTTTAAACTTCCTGCTCTTTCTGTTTGGCATAAAACCTTCTCATACAACTTAAAAAAACTGTTAAAAGTATTTTTCTCGCTTCTTTTACATTAAAAAATTTGGAAATTTATAAAGAGAAATTCCCTTAGATAGCACACTTTTGTGTTTTTTTGCCACATGTAGCATACAAGCCTAAAATTTCCAACCATAGCATATTTAACACACGGTATACCGAAAATGTCCCTGTCTAATTTTGGGTTTAGGGTTTAGGGTTTAGGGTTTAGGTTTAGGATTTAGAGTTTAGGGTTTAGTGTTTAGTGTTTAGGGGTAGGAAAAATGAGAACCCTAAACCATATTTTAAAAATGATCAGGGGTAAAATGGTCATTCTAACATTTTAAAAATGCTACACGTGGAAAATCCAAAGCCACATGCTAAATGTGTCCAAAAAATGATAAAGTGTGCTATATTTGAGAATTGCCCATAAAGAGAAATTTAAATTAAAAACGTAAAATGTGTGATTTTACGAAACAAAATTAAAATTTTAAAACGACATTTATGTGAAACGAAATGAGTACTATTTTTTGTTACGTTACTCTCGACGGTTTTTTTTACTGTTTTGCCATCTCTTTCCTCCCGGTAAATCTTTTACAATTGTTTTTTTTCTGTTTAACAATCAGAACCAACAAAGTGTTACGTTTACAATTGTTTTTTTTTTCTTTTTTTTGTTAAATACGTTTACTATTGTTATTAGAACATATTTAACATATTGATTACCCTTTTTATTCAAAAGCTGAACACAAGAACAAAAACTCTTGTGATATAAACTACCAAAGGTATACAAATAAATTATATATAACATGAAGTTTTCAATAAGGATCTAATGTTTTTGAGGAGGTATAAGTGAAGTATATATGCAAATGTACAAAGGAAAAGTTGTACATAAGAGAATCAAACCTCACTGGAAGAGAGAAGAGGACTTGTGAGGCTATCGTTTCTGCTTCCTGAGAATCGAAGTGGGAGCAGAGCAGGATCTTGGTAGGCATTGACAAGGTTATTGTAAAACTCGGACATTCTTGGATCTCTTTGATCTTCCCTGTCTCGCTTTGTCAACACCTAAATAGCCACAAATACACTTAAGGGTTAAACTCTCATATATCTTGTGATTAATTCTTCAGGGGAGATTCCGGACTTGTTTATACCTCAGCGGGATAAGCGCTGAATATAGGCATGAAGCGTTTACGACAGAACTCGTTGAAGAGAAGAGTGAAAATGGGGAGAGGGACAAGCAAATATGTGGCTAGTTCCATCTTCTTCAGAGCAAATAGACCGATTGCAATTGCGTGCATGAGTACAAGTGAGAATATCATTGTATAGTGTATCATTGGCCAAAACATCCCTCCTGTTTCATACTTTGGTTCGTATACGTTTATGAACTGCATCCGGAATAGCGCAATCGAGCGCTTAGTTAGTCTTAATGGAAGGAGAAACCTGTAGGAGTGGAAGTTGTGTGTGGTATATACCTGGTTTCGGTAGATGATGTATGCAAGGACAAAGTAGAGAAGGATAAAAGGAAGAATCAGAGGAGCTAAGAAGAAGTATGTTATCCCAAGAAGCGCAAAGAAGACTACTCTTGGGGTGTCTCTATGGTACCGCATTGGTGGGACTTCCAGTTCATTGCCATCTGTTGGTTCAAGTGATCTTTTAACGTAACTGACCATGAAGGGAACAACTCGGAAGAGTTCAGTCAGAGTATCGGTCCATCCTGTTGTCACAACATAGGCTATGAAAAACGATGCCTGCAAATGATGTAAAATCGCCAAGTAAAAATGAAGTCTTATTCTTAGAACTTATATCCATTTCAGGTTTCAACCAAGAGTCGCGACAATCGTGTATTCCAGTTAAATTACCTGAGCCGGAACAGCCACAGCCAATTTGACCAGAATTTCCTTTGGATCAAGAATTACAGAAAGCTTGTACAAGGCTGACCCAGAGAAGACAGTTGCAAAAAACACATTCCATATTGTGAACCAGATCACCTTGTTGCACGCACTCTTTTGTATATCGCTACGGCAAATGTTCCCTTCGATAGAAGAGAGAAACTCCATGATGGGAGGAACAACTTTCAGAGACACTTGAAGTATAAGACTTGGAAGATACCCAGTTATTATTTGACTAACGATTTTCCTGCAACGGAGATAACTAAGATTTAGCAGAATGAGCTTAAAATATTGCTGAATGTAAAGGGGATGAAAAATCTTAACCTACATTGATAGAATCAATGTCAAGAACGGAAAGAAGTATTCTAGTGCAGATAGGTTGGTGAGACCTTGGACAAGTACGACTGGAACAAGAAACAAGATAGTAAGGAGGAGACAAGCAAACACAATCATTATCTTTGCAAGCCATTTCTGCATAAACGACGCAGAGAAGAAAGGCCAGTGGACATCATGAGGTTCTGGTGCTGGTTCTGTAAGCCAGTAAGTGGGGTTGATTGATTGCGGCATGTGTAGTGCCATTGCAGCACCATATCGAGACTTGAATGATACAAAAGCAGCACGAACTTCCTATACGATGAGACGAATATGCAAATAATGAGAAGGAAGAATCCAGTATGCAAGTCCTATATAATCATTTTACAAGAGCACTATTATCTTGATTGAAGATCCAAAGAAACTATCTGAAGCATACTTTTCCGGGGGATGAAACTTCAGCTTGCCCCAATCGTATGTTCTGTTCCATTTCCTGTAATAATTTCTCATAGTGACCCTCAGGAGTGTCCTTACGACTGAAGAATCTCATTGGCGCCTTATTAGCTCGACGAGGATCTGGCTTCTTATGCTTCATTTGTTTGTATAGCTTTTTGGCATTATCCTGCAAGAGCCAGAGTTGAAAAGAAGCATAACCAACAGATAGTGTTCTGATACGACGCGATAGCATGCACATACAAAGATACACTGTCCAACGGAGCGCAGATTAGCTGTTAAGGGACTTACAACAATGCTTCGAAGTTTACTTGTTCGATGGATAACCACATGAGACAGGTAGGTAGAGAAATGGTTTTCTCTAAAGAACTTATCAACAGCGTCGCTCACACTGTTTCCATCTGAAGCGGGGATATTTCGAACCAATATGGTGAACTGATGTGGCTGAGGTTTGGATGAATGAAAATGCTCAATCCTTTTCAAGGCAATATATCTGAACTCCTGTCAAAGAAATTAGAGACAAATTTTCTAAAAAGAGTCATCACTGAGCTTTGGTATTCACTTAAAAAAATAGTTTCAGTAGCCGGACGACATGCCCTTACCAAGTAAAGAAGACAACATACAAATGCAGTCACAAGATATATAGCTCCAAAGTGAACCCATAGCCTGCAGGAAACCAAAAAGAGCTGATATCTATAAAATCTTTAGTTTTTTCATGAAGTACTATTGCAGGAAAACTAATTACTTCTTTGGAACTATTACTCTGTTGCTGCAAATAGTTCGACATGGATTACAACTAAGCTGCATTGTCTAATTCATCCGAGCTATCACAATAATAAATTTAAAGTTTGAGGTTACCATGGTGAGCGTTTTGCGAGGTTTGCAACAGAGAATATATCCAAGGAATTCGCAGACCAGTCAGCGTAGTCAATCTGTGTAAGTTGATCTCCGAAGCAGTTCACAGGCACGAGAACAAAAACCCCAATGATCCCAGCAAACAAAAACACTTTCAAACTGCAGACCAAGAGAATATTCACTATGCATGATACATATAAACAAAGAAAATGTACTAACCAATGGAATATCTCAAGTCTAATATAGTCACAAGTAAACTTACAATGTAGTGGTTACAACATTGCTGAGGTATGTAGAGTTGGAATTACCTGAAAGTTATCATTCTCATAAAAACAACGGCGTCCAAGCCAGAGGATTCCATCAGTTCCTTTTCTGTTGGCTTCCATGATTTCCAAATCCAACGAACAGAAGGGATATACCTCACCACTTTGTTGCGTCTTCTTTTATAAGTCCCTGCCGCAAGTCGGCGTGGTAAAAACACCTCATAGTTTTGTGGCTGCTTCCTCAGTACAGAGTAAAGTATGAAGAGCAATACACATAGGAAAGAGTTTATCCCAACAGACATAAGAAGCGCAGACACAAGCATCTTTCCCGGACAGCTTCAAAACCTCAAAGCTTGTCCGAACTCAGTTTTAGGACTGCACAATAAAGGAAATGAGATTCAAGTTAACAAGTAATGATAAGAAATGAACTATGTGCCTTCAGTTGTTTGATCAATGTTTAAGTGAATTGGTGGATACTATCAACTCAAATTCAAACAGAAAGTGGGTATGTGTTTAAGCTACAATTAAGCGAGCGCTCTGAACCTCAAACTAGACTACTCTCTGTGGAGAATAATATCCTACATCGAAAATACGAAGGCCATATTGTTAATTAGTTTTGAATTGGAAGCCCATGAAACTTAACACCCTCTTCCCCTCCCCAACTTCCGAAAGTGTTACTGTTTCCCGATATTCGAAGGCCATATTGTTAATAGCGAAAGGTTCATTCGTGAAATTCAAAGTTCCAACCACTAAACTAAGAAACGGACCAATTTCGAAACGCGGGGCTCAAGAAAGCCATAGAAGAAGCTCAGATTTTCAAAACAACTTGCATCGACTAGCTCCGTCATCAGAAACTAAGAATCTCTAATACAATCTGAGTCAACGAATATAGAAATCGATCACTAAATTTTAACAGAGAATGGATAAGGACTAATCCAAATACCTGAGACAGCCAAAATCGAAATCCAGAGAAACGCGTTCGAGAAAACTTCAAAGATTCAGTGTTATTGCTATGTAAATCTGATTTTGATTGTGAGAACTGAGAAGCAAACAACGACCAGATTATTTATTTTTATATGACCAAAAGATTAAAATCTACTAATGGTTTTTGAAATCGACGGTCAATAACACACGATTATCACACGTTTATAAGGCCTTCCCTCGCTTCGCTTACCATTTTGTTTTGTTGATATTACCCGAAATGCCCTTGCTTGATCTGTATGTTTGAAGGACTCGTGAGGGGTATTTTCGTACACTGTAGAGTCAACGGTTTAGCAGCAACCACCTGTCGATGAAGCAATCTCTCTATTATAAAAACATGAATGGGCATGTTCAAAAGATTTCCTTAAATATGCTAGTGACGAATATGATTATGTGTTTTAGCGTAAATTATTCTTTTTCAGCGTCTATTACGTTATAATACATTTTTTAGTTAAATTTCATTACAACAACTATATGTAGCAAATGCAGTTTATACTACACAATCCCATAATCGATAACTCAACAATACGCAGTTGTTTTCGCAGCAGAATAATTTATGGTAACGATTCTACTTAGCAAGTTACTCGAGGATATTTATAGCCTAAAACAAAATTGAGCGTAGTATGCATTATAATTTTTTTTATATAGGGGGAATTGTTAAAAATAAAAAGAATTGCAAAAATGCGACAAATTGAGAACATTTTTTTTATAACGTCTGATTTTTTTTATTGATCAATTCAAACATGAAAAATCCTCATGTATATGATGAACAAGAAGTTTGGGAATAAAAGTAAAGAGTTAATTACCTAAACTAACTCTACAAAACATGTTTATTACTAGAATAACACATGTTTACTAGACTAACTCTAATCTTTTTACAAAAGACCATTAGATCCAAATAATCATTTAAATAATAATAATGCCATTTTAATTAGTTTAAAGTTTAATTAAATTAAAAAATAATTTTTTTATTTTCCCTAAAAAATCTACTAAACCCTAAAATAATAATATTTGTTAAAAGGTAAACAAAAAAACAAAACTAATCGCTTTCCTCTCATATCTCTCTCAAACCGCCGCCCGACCCAAGAAACAAAACTAATTGTGCGCCGTCGACTCTGCGAGTGCGTCGTCGTCTCTGTTCCCCGCCGTGCTATTTCATCTCCTCTCTCTCAAACCGCCGCCGACGACTTCTCTTCTCTTTGCGCGGCGTTTCCTTTGTGTCGTCGTCTCTGCTCTTCGGTGTCGTCTCTGTGCTGCTGGCGCGCCGGCGTTCTTTTCTCCTTCATGCGGCGTCCTTTGCTTCTTCACGCCGACGTCCTCTGTTCCTCCACGCCAGAGGAGTCATCTGCTCCTAAATCGAAGAAGGTAACTGCTTTGTAGAGCTTAGCTACATATTTTCAAATAAATCTGTGATGTGAAGATATTAGTGACATATTTGTCTCCTTGGTTACTACTAATTTTTTTTTTGTAATGGCTACAGATTTATTGTGCTCTACAACCGCCGGCGACATGGAAGAAGAAGGTA
>OVAN01001657.1:0-17814 GCA_900406275.1 Anastatica hierochuntica
AGATCTAGGGTTTTAATGGATGTTTAGGCTAGATCTTGGCATAGATTTCTATTAGATCTGGTTTAGTTCTTCAAAGTTTATTGCTTGCTCAAAGACGCCTAGAAAGTGTTCGATGAAATGCCTGAGAGAACTAGATCTATGTCTTTCACTTGGGCCCANGTGGATGTTACCTAGGTGCTAGATGGCTAAAAGGGCTTGAGAATTACTATCACATACATGCTTAGATAGGCAACAAACGAGAATTGAGTCTTGTAATGTGTATAGGTGAATAGATCTTCGTCACGAGAGTGAGTTGATCGATTATAAAGGGACCCTTGGTCTAAGAATAGCTTCGATCCTCTAATAAAGTCTTACCCAAATTCATTACTTCCTTAGATTGAACCTGAACCCATAACCATTGTCTAAAGATCCTATCTTTCTTTTGATTAGACCTAAGTTTACTCTTTGCTTGCTTTACTTTCATGCTATTTTGTTATTGCTTTCTTTTATGCACAATCACCATGGCTAACTTTGATTTCGATTAGGTTTAGTAGAGACCTATGACAATCTCTTACTAAATCACCCTCTAGACTAGAACCCTTAGTATATTCTCCTTGTTTAGGTTCTACTAGTACAAGCATCTAAATCCTTGGACGATCCTAAAGTACTACAATTGACCCTGTTCTCTTGCGGGATTGAGCGTAGGATATTAGATTTATAAATTATTAAACTTTGACACTGCAAACCGCCTACGTCAATAGTTGAACTAAACATGAAGGTGAAGGCCTTAGAGAGGAACAAATCTCACCTACCAGTCGAGGTGTTCTGCCTAGAGTATTGAAAGATGAGGCGGTTTTTTTCCAACCTAGATATGACTATCTTTAGAGCCAAGATGATAGATGTTTGGGGCTAATGCATAAATGGTATATGAAGGAGAGTTGTTCCTGGAAGCCTGTATAAGAGAAAAGGAAGTAATGTGTTGTGGTAGCGAACAATGTTGTGGCTAGTGAGGCACCTCCTCCGACTTTTGACGATGATGTTCCTCTTATTGAACCGGAGACGACCGAGCCCACTACTACTGGTGAAGGGGTAGCAAACCAGGACTAAGAAGGAGAGGATCATGGTGATGTCTATACATCTGAAGTCGCTGCTTGAGGTCTTCTTCCTCTCTCCTTTATAATCACAATTTTTGTTTGTTTATGCTGCCCCTATGTCCGGCTTTTAATACTTGTCTTTTGAATGGCCACTCATAGTGGTCTTTAAATTTGTTGCTTTGACCACCAATAGTGGTGGTCATTGATAGAATCTTAACGGTCATATCCTCATGTGATCTGGTACATTCAATTTTGAGTGATGGCTTCTTTATTCTTTTTTGCATATGTCGTACCACTTTGGTATCGTAGATCTTGTGTGTTGTGGGCTTCTTATAGGCAAAAATAGGTTCCTTGCCTCTTGGCTCTACTGTAAGCAATGCAGTCTTCTTGCCTCTTTGGCTATTTCAGCTTGTTACTCAAAGTCGAGATCGAGGATTCTATCAAACACAATTATATCCATATTTTTTGCTAAAGTTGAAGTAGATATCAAGATCCTTCCTCTATTTGTCTTCTCTCTCTCTCACTTTTTCTTTTTTTAGTTCCTCGTGGGCAAGAAATGTTATCAGTAGCTTATCTTAGCGGCCTTTGCCTCAAGAGACTATGTTGCTTAGTAGAGTTTGCACCGAATCTCGGCCTCTTCAGGATGGTTCGTTATTTTCAACTTGAAACTTTGTTTGGATGGCTTAAGAACTTCTTCTCCTTTTATTATTGTGCTATGAATCAAATAATTTGATGACGATTTAATATATGTATTGTAAGTTTGTATTTTGTCATACTTATAATTTGTAGAAGTTTCGGTTCTATATGTACTTGGTTAGTTTGGATATCTTTTCATTATTTCAAATCCAAATAACCTGAAGCTCCAGGAAAAGTTACAAAAAGCCAACAAATCTCGTAAACCGAACCCGAACCCTTTCGAACCTGGAGCAAAACTGAGAAATATATGATCGGGTATTGTAAGGTTTGAATTCGGAATTCGTACACAAATCAAATCATATCTGATATTCGAACGTTCGGTCCTACGGAATGTCAACTCGTTAGGTTAATACGAAATTTACATATTTAGGCTTTGATATGAAAGATCTCATTTCTGGAAAATGATAAATAAACCGGAAAAAATACATAACAAAAAAATTTAGAGTGACACATACTGCCACTTTTAACTAGAGATGTTAGCATGGACTTAAAGTTTATGAGTCTAAATGGGTTATGTTATATGAAAATATGCCTATTTAATCTCATTTAGATTCATCTATTAAAAGGATTTGGATGGGGAAATTCAATTAGACTCGTTTATTAAATAGGGTTTGAATTAAATAAATGGCTAGCATGTTTAACTTTACGTTTAATCAATTTATCATAATTTTGGTAGGATTGTAGTTTTGGCGATAAAACACGAAAATTAGGAAAAATCGTTTTTGTTGAATCATATTTTTGCGAGAAACGTGAAATTATATTTTAGACAGAAAATATAGAGTTTGGTCTTAGGCGAAAAATTTCGAAATGACGTTTTTTGGTGAGAAAATGCGATTATACTTTTTTGGCAAAGCAGAAAAACAAGTTTCACCAGAAAAACGCAGAATCGATGTTTTCACAGGAAAACATGGATGGAGAATGGCGTTTTTGGCAAGAAATTCACATTTTTATGAGAAAATTTAAAATCGCATTTCTGGGGAAAAACTTGATATCGCATTTTGCCGGAAAAACGTGAAGTAACTTTTTTGGCTGAAAAACATGAAAGTATGAGTTACGTTTTGACGAATAAACACATCATTGAGTTTTGACGGGATAGAAATATAGAATCATGTATTTTTGCAGAAAAATATTTTCAACAATTCATATAATTTAAATGGGAGTAAATGGGTCAATTTAAATTTTGTTGGGTTTAGATAAGGTACCTTTAAAACTAAATGAAACAGGTATAGAAACTCAATGGGTATTGATCTAATAAGATGGTCTAAATTAAATGGGTATGAGTAATTCATTTTAATATTTATACTTTTAATTTTCAAAGTTTTTCACAGTACTTTATACTATTAAAGTGGAAATTTTATCATTTCAAACTTTCGATTTAATTTTCGCGTTTGTCTAGCTATTATACTTAACGGAAAAGTTGACAGTCTTAATTAAATTATTAAAATATTTTTAAAAAATAAATAAAAATAATAAGAGGAGCCAGGAAAGAATCTCCGGAAGTGATGGAAGGCATTGCAACCGATTATTTTAATGAGTTATCCAAAGCTACGGGGACTGGTGACTTCATAGAGGTTCTTGAGAATGTAAAATCTGTTATTTCGAATACCATGAATCAAAATCTAACTAGGGACATTACGGAGACGGAAGTCAAGTCAGCGCTTTTTACTATTCACCATGAAAAAGCGCTTGGACCAGATGGGATGACAACGTTATTTTTTCAAAGGTATTGGGAGACTATGAAGGAGGATATAGTCAGGATGGTTCGGGATTTCTTTCGAACCAGTAAGTTTGACACTCAGTTGAATGTAACCAATATTTGTCTTATACCTAAGACAGAGCAACCAAAGAGAATGTCAGAACTAAGACCAATCAGTTTATGCGATGTGGCTTATAAAATTATTTCAAAAATTTTGTGTCTGCGTTTAAAGAGGATCCGGCCACATATTATCTCGGAAACACAATCGGCTTTCGTTTCAGGAAGATTGATTAAGGACAATATATTGGTTGCCCAGGAGATGTTTCATGGTCTACGAACCAATCAGAAGTGCTGGCATGAGTTCATGGCTATTAAAACATACATGAGTAAAGCTTACGAAGAGATCGAATGGCCATTTCTGGAGGCAGTTCTGCAGAAGTTAAACTTTGGACAATTTTGGATATCTTGGTTAATGGGGTGTGTTAGGACGGTTACTTAAAAAAATACTTTTTAATGGTCGACCAACCGGGAATATAGTCCCTCAGCGGGAGCTGAGACAAGGTGACCCATTATCACCTTATCTCTTTATTATTTTTACGGAAGTAGTGATTGCAAATATAAAACAGAAGGAACATGAGAGTACCATAACGGGGGTTCAGATCGCCCATCATAGCCCAGCAATATCACTTCTTCTTTTCGCAAATGATAGCCTATTTTTCTGCAAAGCAGAAGGTTCACAATGTCAAGTTGTTTTGGTTGTCTTGCGAGTTTACGGTACTCCCTCGGGGCAAGTAATAAACTTTGATAAATCTTCGATGATGTTTGGAAAGAATATTCCGGAACAGACTAAAGTGATTATGGAATCGATGTTAGGTATTACAAAGGAAGGGGTATGAGTTCATATATGGGCATCTCTGAAAGTTTTGGAGGCTCCAAAAGTCATATTTTGAATTTTGTCAAGGAAAGATTAGGAGATCGAGTAAATGGATGGTCATCCAAGTTTCTTTCAAAAGGGCGCAAAGAGATCCTGATTAAATCGGTTGCTCTTGCGCTACCCAATTATGTCATGTCATATTTCAGACTCCCCAAAGAGTTAACAACAAAGTTAACCAGTGAGATTTCTAAGTTGTGGTGGAGTTCCAATGGATGTAACTGCGGTCTTCATTGGTTTGCATGGGACAAATTATGTATTCTGAAAGAGAAAGGAGGCTTAGGCTTTAAATATCTAAAGGATTTCAACACGGCCTTATTGGCCAAACAGCTATTGAGACTTATTCAGTTTCCGGATTCATTGGTTGCTCAGGTTTTAAGAAGCCGATATTTCAGGAAATTTCATCTGTTAGGTGCAAAAAAACCTCATTTACCCTCGTTCGGGTGGAAGAGTATTTATTCTACCCACGCTTTGCTCTAGCAAGGCATTAGGATCTCGATAGGCTCTGGCATTAACACCTCAGTATGGCATGACCCATGGATTCTAGACGTGGATTCGCGCCCGGCAAGGGGCCCGGGTAGTCTTTGGTATCCAAGTTTACAAGTGTACCAACTGATAAACCCAACGATGAGAGATTGGCATTTACCACTCTTACAAGAATATTTAAATTAGGATGATCTGGAGCTAATTTGGGGCATTCATCCCAGTCGTACCATTATGCATGATGGCTTAGTATGGCATTATAATAAAAACATGTCAGTATACGGTTAAATCGGGGTACAAAATCCTCAACTCTTTGGAGATAACTCGTATTAAAAATAATGGTTGGGGCCCAGGCTTGGAGGATTTGAAAGCGTTTTTATGGAAAATGAAATGCCCTCTGAAAATTAAACATTTCCTTTGGCAAGTAGTCACAGGGAGTTTGGCGGTAACTACAGAGTTAGTCCACAAGGGAGTACGATGTGATACAATATGTACACGATGTAATTCTGTTGAAGAAACGATTAATCATATTCTTTTTTAGTGTAATACAGTTAGGCACATTTTGGATTTCTATAAGGACCCAACAAGGCTTGAGGCCTTTTCGACAACCTCAGTTTACACAAATATGGCCTATCTTTTTTGGCGGACCCCGTTGAGAAGTCAGGATCAGGATAAGTATGATCTTCTCCCGTGGATACTATGGTTAATATGGAAAGCAAGAAATCAAAAAGTCTTCCAAGGGGTTCATTTGGACATAGATGAGATCTTAAAGACTGCAGAAACAGATAGTTTAACTTGGAAAGAAGCGCAAGTCTTGGGCGCTCCTGAAGAGGAAAGGTTATCTGTGGAACATACAGTTTCTGATGATGTATTTTTTCAGGTAGATGGATCTTGGAAAAAATCAGGTGCTACTTCTGTACTTGGCAGGATCTGTAAAGATAGAGATAACAACGTTATCTTGATGGGGGTGAAATGTCAGCGTCGGAGTCTTTCATCACTCCATTCAGATATGGAAGCATTATTATGGACGATGTCAGAGCTCCACAACCATAGAATAGACTGCCAGATCTTCCAGGCAGACTGCACAAAACTAATAAATATTATCCAAAACCTTGAAGGTTGGCCAGCCTTCTATACATTAATCCAGGATTTCCAATTTCTTCATGGACACTTTCCAGGTTTCAAATTTTCCTTCTTTCTGCGCGAGAGTAATAGTCAAGCAGACACGTTGGCGAGACAGTCCCGTCCTCTTTCCCGTGAATGTACATTTCTAGAAACTGCTCCTCCGAATTGGTTACACAATTTGGGAGACAATTTTTAATTAATGTGTGGTTGATAAAAAAATAATAATAAAAAAATTAATAGAAAGTTCAAAAATTCAAGGAAAAATTTAAAAAAGAAAAAATTTCTAAATATTAAATAAAAATTCAAAAATTAAATAAATCTAAATAACAATTTTAATTAAGGAAAAAAACATAAATGACTTTAGAAAAAGACCTTAATAATTAGAGTAACACCCAAAGATTTGAGAGTTAGTATACTTATTTTAATTCTCAGAGCACTCTACAACAACTTGAAAAAAATATTACAGGAATGCCATTAATGAAATTTCGCTCGGAAGGAAAAAATCTGGAAAGCAAATTTGTAGTAACGTTTACTTCTCGAAAAATAGCAAATCTGTATTCAGATTTGTTTTTTAGAACCAAACTTTTTTTCCTAAACCACAGATTTGTTGTCATTTATGAGGCAACAGATTCATTAATCCGTCACAGATTTGTTTTATCCCACAAATTTTTCGTCTTAGTTTCTACAGGTGTATAAATCTCCTACAGATTTTTCGACAAAAATTAAATGCATATTTGTTTTAGGTTTCTACAGATTTACTTTTTCCACGGATTTTTTAGTTCAATAATTACATATTTGTTTAACACCATAGATTTGTCGTGACAGATTTGTTTTTGATTTGAAATGTTTCCTGATCACGACACTGTAGATTTGTTTTTCGATGAGAAATATGTAGTTTGGCTGCAGATATATTTGAAAAACGTTTATTACTAGACTAACATCATGTACTGACAGATATATTTTATTTGGCTACAGACTTTTAGGTAACCACAGAGTTTTAGTCTTTGACTACAAATTTATTTATGTTATGAAGGTACAGATTTTTCTATGACTAGAATAGCGGAAAAGTTTTTTCACGTCATTACAGATTTATTTTAAAGAATTGTTTAATGTTTGTTAATGATGATTTTTTTCCCACTATGATGCGACAGATTTGTGTGTGTGTGCGTTGCTACAGATTTATTTTCTTCAATTTATTTTTAAATGGCTACAGATTTATTTTTAAAAAGACAAAAATACACCATCACTTAAACTTCTGCTAATCACGTGATTAGCCATAGTAACATGAGCAGTTAGGGTTTTTTAAGAAAGCAGTCATCGACATATGCTCCTTCTTCATGTTCTTTTTTTTCTTTCTTCTTCTTTAACGTGATTATTGTTCTTTTTTATTCTTCGTCTTCGTGATAATCTCTTCTTCCTTTCCGCAATCAACATCTCCATTTAATCCGATGGAGCAGATTATTCTAGATTGTGGGAAGTGGATGTTTGACAACAAAAGATGGTTATTCGTCATTGATAATAAGAAAGGTTCGCAAATCTTTCATGGTAATGGTAATAATAGTTTTGAGGATTTCATTACGATGATTTATGAAGATTATGGATTGGATAACAAACTTTTCGACATTGAGCTGAGTTATATGCTTCCGAAGAAATTTATGCAGAGATTACCTCCAAATACACCTCTGGCAATCATTTCTAGTAAGAGACAATTTGAAGCTTTTATTGGACAATCAAAATATGACCGAAGTGAAAGGAGACCAATATGACGATTTCTCGAATGAAGATCTTTACGTTGATTGCAATGATTTAGGTGCGAATGTAGAGAGGAAAAAGTAAGATGCAGAAAGAGGAGTGCGAAAGTGAAGACAAAAATAACAGCGTCGAAGACAACGACGATGAAGACTCTCATTTCGATTATTGTGAGGACTCCGATGGGACCAAATCTGAAGATGAGAATTTTAGCTCGTATGGTTTACTAGCAGAAGAGAATGAAGAGAATAGTAAATTTCCTACGAGGAAGAGAATTTCAGAGATCTTCTTAGAACAACCAAACGATGCTACCGAGTTTGTATCATTGGAGATGTCGTCTTTAGAGTTGGTTGTTGGGCAATGTTTTGAAACAAAAGAGGAATTGGAAACTAGATTGAAAATGTTAACGGTGATACAAAAGTTTGATTATGATGTGGGCAGATCGACACCAACCTTGTTGCGTGTAAAGTGTTGGATAGAAAACTGCACTTGGATGTTAAGACCATCACCTGTTAGAGATTATCCGAGATTTCATGTTCGTGTCTACGTTGTTAAACATACATGTTCGATAACTGAACGTTCCTTACGAGCCCGACAAGCAACTCCAGAGGTATTGGGAAGATTATACAAGGATTTTGTTGATGGAGTTGGACAAACTGTGTTACCCAATCATATAGCTGAGGCAATGAATAAACGATTCCATATCAAGGTAACTAACGGAAATTTCATACATGTTTAATCAAAATTGGTGTTTTTTCGTATTGTAGCTACAGATTTACAGGGTTATTACTACAGATTTTTAAATAGTTACTTTTCCTGTCGTTATAGATTTGTTCAGTAGTTATTACAGGATTTTTTACTTAGTTAATTTTCTGTAGTTACAGATTTGTTTCTCAATTAGTGGCCTTAAATACATATTTGTTTCTCATTACAGAAGGAGTATTGGAAGGCATATCGTACGCTGAAATATGCTCAAGAATTGGTTTCTGGCAGTCCATAGAACGGTTATGAACAAATTCCGAAGTACTTGTACATGATAAGAAGAGCGAATTCCTGTACAATGACTCTGCTAGAGGTTGACAACGATCATAGATTCAAGTATATGTTTCTATCATTTGGTGCAAGCATAAGCGGATTCGCATTCATGAGGAAAGTTTTGGTGGTTGATGGTACACATTTAAAAGGCAAGTACAAGGGAACATTACTCACCGCAACTGCCCAAGATTGTAATTTCTAGATATATCCTATTGCATTTGTTATGGTTGATACTGAAAATGATGAATCGTGGGAGTGGTTTTTTAGGCAACTTAGCAGCGTTATTCCAGATGATGACGATCTTGCTATAATTTCCGATTGGCACAAATCCATAGGAAAAGCTATTGGCTTTGTTTACCTGAAGTCTAATCGCGGTATTTGTACATACCATTTGTACAAGAATATATTGCTTCGTTTTACAGGAAAGGAAGCATTTGGACTGGTTAAAAAGGCAACAGCTGCGTTTAGAATTGTTGATTTTGAAGTTGCATTTGGTCAGATTGAAGCACTTAATCCTCCACTTCACGGCTATCTTGGACGAGCTGATGTAAATTTGTGGACACGTGTACACTTCCCAGGTGATAGATACAATTTTACTACGAGTAACATTGCTGAATCAATTAATAAGGTATTGAAAAATGTGAAGAGTTTGTCCATTGTTCACCTCGTAGATGCAATAAGGGGCATGACGACTAGGTGGTTTTCAGAGCGAAGAAAAGATGTATTGAAGATGAATACCTTACTAACTCACGGGGTAGAGAAAATACTAGAGGTAATTTTGTAAACGTAAATCTGATTAATATTTATGAAATAATGTTGCTACATTTTTTTATAATGTGAAGTTATTGATACAAATTTATCTTAAACGCTAGGTAGTTGCTACAGATTTATTCTAAACACTAACATGTTGCTACAAATTTAAAGTTGTTGCTACAAATCTTTTTATAACGCTAATATATTTTTTGTTGACAAGGACGTGTTGATTATGCGAAAACACTTAATGTCCAAGACATAGATGCATATCAAGTACAAATTACCGATGGATCATCTATCCACGTCGTTAATTTGCGAAATAAAAAAGTATACTTGCCGTCGGTTTGATTTGGAGAAAATATTGTGTGCACACGCTTAGACAGCTGCTGAGAGTAGGAAAATATCTTCGGCACGAATTTGTAATGTGTACTACCTAAGAAACTACTTGTGCAATGCCTACAAAAACACCATAATGCCAAGGGATTATTCATTGCCAATACCAGAACAAGTTGCATGTCAGATCTGCAAACCACCGGAAGTTCGACAGCCGCCAGGTCGACTAAAGAAATCGAGAAAGAAATCAATTTTGGAAACTGTATTGGAAAAGAAAAGGCCAAGAGTGCAACATACTTGCGGTAACTGCAAGCGAGTAGGTCATAATCGTGCTACATGTGTGTTTTGAGGATTAGTTCTTTTTTTTAATTAAACAAAACTTTTTGTTTAACATTTGAAGTTGAAGATTTATGTTTTTTGCTGGTGTGTTCATAAATAAATTTGTAGTCAATCAGTAACAAATCTACAACGATGAAAACAAGTCTGCAGTGAAAAAAGGAAACACTAGAATAACTCCGTACTGAAACAAAAAAAAATGTACTAAAACAAAAAAAAAAACCCGTAGTCGACTAAATAAATTCGTAGTCAATCAGTAACAAATCTGCAACGATGAAAAAAAGTCTGTAGTAAAAAAGGAAACACCAAAATAACTCCGTACTGGGAAAAAAATGTACTAAAAAAAAAAAATATGTAGTCAACTAGATAAATTCGTAGTCAATCCGTAACAAATCTGCAGTGGAAAAGAAACCAACTACTGTGTGTCTCTCAAGTGAAGGATGACGATATCTTGAACATGTGGGTGTGGATCAGAAAGAATAGGTCTGACGGGGTCTGGTACTTCATCATAAATCTCCGCTGCAAGCCTCTTGTGAATTTCTAAAATGGCGTTGTCTGAAAGACCCTGAAAAGTAACTCCAAGTGCTAGACATACAATGTACTTAATTGTGTAAACACCACAATCACCTGGACCTTCATTCCTCGGGAAATCCTTCGTCTTCCTTTTCACATCTAAGGTCGCATAAGACTTCTTGCGATCATTTGTCGGGAAAATGGTGGACAGCAAATAAGAGATTATACGCTTGAAAGGTTGACAATAGTCAATCAAGTTGTTGTCGCTAACATGACTTGGAATGCTATCATATACGAAGATCTTCTTCAGAGGCAAATCAATATCTAAAGCGATCCAATTATCTCCCCTAACGTTATGGCATGCATAAAGGTGATCTACGTCAACATACCACTTCTTATTTGTTGGATAATCTGCTGAAAGAATTTCGTTTGCATGATTCAAGTAGAATGGTTTTAATAAGAACTTCTTTCCATCATGTTTGAATTGGTTGTAATCATACGCCATCATGGTCACAAATTCTTGATCCAAGAAAGTGATACGTTGATTGTGAAATGGACAATTGTCCCTCATTAACCTCTTCCTAAACATAGTCATCGTTGCGGACATATGCTGTTAAAAAATAAAAACCGGAAAATAAATTAAAATTGTAACGAAGAAGGGAAATCAAGTAAATAAATCTGTCACAACATGTTTAACAAATCTATTAACAAATCTGTAGTAACTGCAGAGGTATTGGGAAGATTAACAAATCTGTAGTAACAAATCTGTAAGAATCTAACAAATCTATCACAACATGTTTAAACAAATATGTGGTAATGCCTAACAAATCTGTAAGAATCTAAAAAATTTGTAACTTCTTACTCGACATTTCAGCCATCCAAAATCTTGGGTTGGCCACTTATCTCTTGGTGTAATTGGTTCATTGTAGAACCTTGTGTATGCGTTGCTGCTTGAAATTGGTTCCTCCCTACACAATCATTAGACATTATGGACAAAGCTAATAATGGTGTGGATATGGGTTGTAGAGATTTACTCGTCTTCTGTAATGTACGCCATAAGTTGTACATACTTCTTTTTGTCGACAGGTGTAAAAAGATTATACACCCATTTTGATGTCATGACACCCATGATGCGCTTCACCGTCGAATTTTCAATAAATGGCATCTTTTGAGATTCTGCCAATTGCGGAATGTGTTTCTGTTTAGGAGTATTTCCTTGTAGATTGGATATGATTTGCTCCATTTTTGACGATGCTAAACCCACCGCTTCCTCTGCAACCTGTAACGATTTAAATCTGTGCATATTCAAATGATTTTGAAGCCATATAAGTTGTATACATACATTTGTAGCCGACGCCTCCGAACTAGATGTCATTTCTTGGTTCTTTTCTTCAACTTTTGCAGTTATATCTTTGATATCACTACCTTCTTCGATGGTTACTATGGGTTTTTTTGTTGCAGACTTCTTCTTACCCTCTTTAACTTCTTGCTTAACCTTCTTTGTCTGGTAGACCATTTTAATTTTTTCTTTGGGTTTTGGTTTGTGCACAAGACGATTAACTGGAAACTCCCCCTAAGGCGCTTTTGCATCAACCTGTCATGATTGTGCATAAAAGACATAATAAATTTGTAGTCACGATATAATAAATCATAAACAATAGAAAATTAAATATGCAAGCGTGTGACACTAAATCTGTTGTTATGTTCATTTTACAAACAAAAGTAACAATTGAACATTAAACATGAAGCTATATAAAAACAAATTTGTAGCATTATTAAAAACATATTTGTAGTTGTATGAAAACAAATTTGTGTCGATTGAACATTAAATTTGTATTCATGTCAAAATATGTATTTATGTTGGTATTCGAGTACTTACGGGTGTTTTGCTGACAGTTTCATCGTTATCTCTTTTTTTGTTGAGTTAATAACTTCCTTATTAGCTTCATGGGTTTGGCGGTTGTGCACTTGCTTAAGATCCCTCTCTAATGCACTAATGCTTTTCCCAAGATTCGCCTCATTGTTGTCCAACTTTTTTGTAACCTTGGACTCGAAAGCATCCATGCGAGAGTCCAAACCATCCATTTGAAGAGCCATCTTGTTTCCCATGTTGTCAACTGTCTCGGTCAGTTTTTCAATCATCTTTAAAACTCTAGTAAAGGCAGCAACCTACATATGTATGGAAATATAATCAAAACTAAATTAAGTAAAATATAAAACTCACTAATGTAGACAACCAACCAACCTGCAAAGGGTCGTTGACTTGCTTATTCTTTGCCTTTGACATGGAAGGTTCATCATCAAAAAAAACAGAGTCTTCCATACAAACCTTCTTCTTCTTATGCTTTGTGGGCAATTTTTTTTCACCTTTATCGACGCTCACCTTGTTTATCTTCCTTTTCACACAGATTTCAACTTTATCACCAGCTTTTAGTTGACATACGTTTCTCTTTCCTTGCTTATGTTGGATATCTTTTTGCACATCCCAAACATCATTTTTTAGCTGCTCATTGATGATATCTTTGATCATGTTGTCTATGAGAGGATCATAACTTCATTGTTGCCACTCCATACTGGGTACTTAGCTTCTTCAGTAACGGCAACCATATGCCTAACCGGTAGTTGCACAATGTTATTTCATTAGTAAACAAATCTATGAACACATAAATAATAAATTTGTAGAGACATAACGAACTACAATACAAATTTGTGGACTCATATAAAAAATATGTAGTAACCAAAAAACCACATGTCGGAAACTGTAGTAACTGGTAAAACTGTAGTAATTCACAAAATGTGAACTGTAGTAATTAAATCTGTAATAAAATTAAATATGTAGTAACTGGTAAAAAATGTAGTAATTCACAAAATGTGAACAAATCTGTGGAGATATATAATAAAATATGTGGAAAAACGAAATTAAATATGTAGTGACTGCAAATATCTTCCCTAATTCAGGAAATAAAAACAAATCTATGGCCAAAGAGTAAACGCTTACCTTGCCACTATTCTCACTCTTCATCGTCGCGATGAAATCATCGAAATCAAATTATGTCCGAGATGACTGCCAATTAAGTAGAGGTACTTCAGTAGTCTCCCTTCTATTGTCGTGTGTCTCTCCTAAACAATGAATACTCTCATACATCCAAATCAAAAGAGCATGAACACATCCTTGAAGAGAGAAAGAATCTTTTGTGTAGTCTTGAACCTTGATAGATTCTATAAGAGTATTGAAAGCCACTCGACCCCATGGGTACTTCTCGAATGCATCCGATTCTAGAAGTCTTCACCTACTTTCGAAAGTTATCCTACTCCCTTGATGTATGCCAAAAACTCCAACTGAAAGAATGCACAACCGTTCCACCATAACCTTCTTTTATAAGCTCCTGGTCTTTCAACGATCCATAACTTTTCTCAACTTCAAGAAGGTTGGATCAATAGGCGATCCAAGCCTAAATCTACCCAAAAACTCTCATGATTAGCCATACACTTGTTTCCTTCATCTATTGGATCACAATTAAGCCCCGTCATCTCAGCCCATTCGTTCAATGAGAAATGAATGGGTTGACCACAAACTAGAAACTATAGCTCATGGATGTTGTTCACTGCTAATGGATGCTTTAGAGGCCAATGAACTCTCTGGCCAACCCATGTATAATCAACCTCAGAAAGCTTCAGAAACACTCCAAGACTAGAATCCTTCAAAATTGTCCATACCTCTTCTCCGAGTTCTTCTTTCATAATCCCAAATTTTTGCAACAAACAATTATGGTTCGTCTATGTAGCTTCAACTTTAGAGGTTTCACATGCTTGGGTAGCAGTGGTGGATAGATGTTTTTTGAAGTCATATTCTCTAAAAAGAAAAAAAAAATTTGTTAGTAAATTTGTGACAATACAAATCTGTAACTAAGGAACTACAAATATGTAGTAAATAAGCATACAAATTTGTACCAATTGTAAATTATTAAACGCAAAATCTGTAGCAACCAAAAGTTTAAAAAAATCTGTAGCTCTTTTAGTAAACAACAAATGAATAAATCTGTAGTCATTACATAAACAAATTAGTAGTAACCAAGCAAAAAAATATGTCACAATTATGCAAACATCACAAATTTATTTGTAAATTTGTAGCTAAGCTAAACAAATCTGTAAGTATAAAGATCAAATAGTCGACGGTTTAAGAGCATTTACTGAAGATTTATTTTAAAAATTTGCAGTTAAACTAAACAAAACTATAACTATGAAGAGCAGTTACCTTCTTCGATGTAGGATCAGAGGACGCCGGCGTGGAGCACAGAGACGACGCAGGGGAGTAGAGACGACGGCGCACAGAGGAAACGCCGTGCAAAGAGAAGAGAGAACGAGAATCGCCGACGGTTGCAGAGCCCGTCGAAGTCGCCGACGCAGGACTAGAGCAGGACGACAATGCCGGCGATTATACGAGCCCGTCGAAATCACCGGCGGTTGCAGAGTAGGCCGAAGTCGCCGAGAGTTGATGTGAAGTCGGCGGCGGTTTGAGAGAGAAGGAGACCGAAAGCGAGGGATTTGTTTTTTTTTTGTTTAGTTGTAAACAAATATTATTATTTTAGGGTTTTACTTTTTTTTTAGGAGGAAAGAAAAGTTTAATTTTTTGTTTAATTAATCTTTAAACTAATTAAAATGACATTAGTGTGATTAAAATGATTATTTGAGTCTAATGGTCTTTTTAAAAAAAGATTAGATTTAGTCTAGTAAACATGTGTTATTATAGTAATGAACATCTTTTATAGAATTAGTTTAGGTAATTAATACAAAAATTAATTAAAATGACATTAGTGTTTTTTTATCAACCAAACACTATTTCAGAAAGTTATTCCAGAATTGGTTACCCAATTCTGAAGAGAAGAATCTACATAAATAAAATCACAATGTAAAAGACGGGATCCTCGAGCTAGACTTGCTTGTGTATTCGCTGTACGCGGAATTTTTGATAATGAAAATCCTGGGAAATGGTCACGAAGACGTTGGAAATCTTGGATGTAAGTGTAGAAAGCTGGCCAGTCATCCGGATTCTGGAGAATCGTAAGGAGCTCTAAACAATCTGTCTCAAAAATTTGACAGTCAATTCTTCTGTTATTTAGCTCTGACATTGCCCACACCAGCGCTTCCAGTTCTGAATGCAATGATGAAAGACTACACCGCAGACATTTTGCTCCAACTAATAATAACGAGTTCTCACTATCTTGGCATACCCACCCTAATCCAGTATAAGGTTCCGATTGTTTTCACGAACCATCAATGCGACTACGATTCCCATCTGATCGTGCACTTTCCGTAGCCACATGATATTCCACCATAGATGGGTTTCTCTGTGCTTCTACCCAAGCCAACAAATCAGTCTTTGCATTCCTTAGAATCTCATCGACCGGAATTTGGACACCTTGGAGACCATTTGGTTTCTTGCTTTCCAAATTAACCATAAGGCCCAGGGGAAAAGTTCACCCATCCCCTCTTTAGAATGTTGGGAAAGCCGCCAGAAAAGGTGATCCACATTGGTATATAGAGAAGCCATTGGAAAATCCCCCGGTTTTGTCGGATTTCTACATAAATTCCAAACTTGCTTGATCGCATCACATTCAAAGAAAACATGATTAATTGTCTCCTCGGCGTGAGTGCACCGTTTACACACAGTATCACAATTGACCCCCTTATGAATAATTCCTGTCATAACCGCTAAACTCCCAGTAATGATCTGCCTGAGGAAATGCTGAATTTTCAGCGGACACCTTATTTTCCATACAAAGGCCTTCATTGCTTCCAAACCCGGTCCCCAACCATTATTATTAATCCAAGATATCTCCAACGAATTGAGAAGCTTATATCCCAATTTTACCGTATATTGGCCAGATTTTGTGAAATGTCAAACCAAACCATCAGGTGTTGTGGTCCGACTAGGTTGGACACCCCTAATGAGCCCTATATCTTTTGGCTCCATAAATCTAACTAATAAAAAGGGACTAATATTGCCCTTAGAAGCTGTCCACGTAAGCCTTCTCTTGAAGCCCCTAAAGTTGACACATCACCATAGTCACTCTTCGAAATTAATTAACGCATTCTCAGTAAGAAATGTCTTCCACATTCTGGGTCAAAAAACATTGCTTCTACATTTTCGGCCCAAATCTCAGTTGACCTCCAACCTCCAAATGGCCTAAACCCATCCAACCCTAACCACATATGCTTTTCTCTTCCCCTTTGACTTCCTCAACAGCCGTTCCCGAATCCACCAAAGAAACCGCTCTAAAGCAAACGACGACCATTAAACTCCACCCTTTCGTCTCCTCCATAGATCACTCCCACTCCTCCTTGCGTTATTACGCTCCAATTAATAGCAAGAGATGGCTCAGATGCCTCCCCCTTCTCGACTTGTGCTAGTCCTTCCCCGAGCTATAAAGCCACCGCTCCTCCCAAGCCATCATTCCACCCAGAAAATGATGAAAGAAGAAACAACCCAGAAACCACCACTTAAGATTTTATTATACTAAAGGAGGCGCCGTAGGGGGGAAAAGGAAGATAAATCGAAAAGTTGACAGGAAATAAATGGCGCCAGTTCTACAAAGTTCACAGTCATGGGTTGAAAAAAAGTAATCATCTCTCAATTGATTTCTTCCCCGTTCATGTTCTCTGTTGAATGGATCCGTCTCCGATTTATTTTTTTCTGATTTTTTTTCAAACCGGCCAAAACATGTTAACGACGTGGCGCATCAGGAGGAGGTACCTCCCCAGCACTCTCGAGACATAACATAATCCGACAAAAATTCTTTGCTAAAATACTTGAAATTTGATTTTGTTGTCTATGTAGTGCTCGCACTTGCTCTTTTGTGGACCACAGAAAACCGGAAAAACCATGAGTGCACTCGCCACCGCCCACCAGCTATTTGGGTAACTCAATCATCTCATAGTTTTCTAATAACACAATTTGACGTGGCATCAAATTCCCAATCAGCGAAGATATGACCATGATGGTACCCTTGATGAATTCATGTATGTACATTCGTGATATGGAAAACACTAAAGGACAAATTTTTTGTTGACTTCCCCCCCCCCCCCCCCCC
>OVAN01001657.1:17823-39025 GCA_900406275.1 Anastatica hierochuntica
CTTTTCTTCTTCCAACAATCACCTCCAATTTTTTTAATTAATTATTCTTTTGTAAATGTTTGTGTTTCTTTGTAAAAGTTCTTTTGGCAAACCGAAAAGATGAAAAATATGTTCTTTTGATCAAAACACAAACTCACTCTAAAAGTTAACTTCGATGGTCTTAGTAAAACACGATCGAATAATATTATCAAGAAATAAAATGATAAAAATAATATTGGAAAATGTGAAACCTTCTTATAATTACTAGGATAAAAAAAAATAACTCATAACCCGTATTATTATTGAAGTAAATGGTATAGATAAGTTGATATATGGATATACACTTTAACTTCACCTTCACATTCATTTCGGAAGCGTAAATATGAATTTATATAGAAATTCATATAAGAATAAGTTAATTTTTAACCGCTTTAATATTTTATTATATATAATATATAAAATATTACTTTACAAAAAAACAAGGATTTGATTATCTAAAATTTATAATATATAAAGGTGGAAATTATTTGATTCTAAGGCTATCCAAAAAGAATTTTAAATAAAAAATTGTATCATTTCAAGTCAATTTTTTAGAAACTAAAAATTGAAAATATACGGTAAATGATTTTCACTTGAAACTATTGTACATAGAAATAATAAATATTGACTAAAATGTTACAAAAAAAATGAAAGTACTATAACAACTAATTTTGTTGGAAGTATATTCTTGAAAATGAATCAGGTATGCTACGGATAAAGAAAAAATAACTTTGAAAAATAAAAATATATTGCTAAGAAAAATCAACGTTAATTGGTGGTAACACTGACCATGTAAGATGATATGTGTTGTAACATGAGTTTTTCTGTTATACACTTAGAAAACTCATAAACATATTTATTCAAAATATTTTTAGAAGGTTATGTGAAATATGTTTACAAACAAAAACTGCATTGTGTTCCATTACTCTTTCTTTTGTAAATGTTTTGCTGATTATTTTCTCTCGCGCTCATTAAATATTAACGGTAAAGATACTTTGGTATACTTAGAAATAATATAAAAATTCTTACGACATTATATGTTAGATTTATGAGAACACAGTTCATAGATTGATGTTAGTGAAGATAAGAAAAACACAAAAGTGAAATAGAACACTTGAAATTGATGGAACAAAAGAAATAGAAATTCAAAATAGTATAAAACAAATATTTTAAAAGTTATTTGTTTCTACTACTTCTCACATAAAATTTCAAATTTTCAATAGTGTTTGTCTACATCAACATTAGAAAAAATAAAAAATATGAGCTATACTATAAACAGAATTTACTTAAAATTGTTGAACTCAATATTTTAATTGAAATATGGAACGCTCTAACGAAATGAAAAATGAAAAACGGAATTTTTTTTCGCATATGCATAAATACTTCAAAATGTATATATATGTTCCGGTGACCGCAAAATTACTTGGGGAAAATATTAAAATATATATATATATATTACTAATATATATTGAACCATGATGGTAAGATCTTCACCATCTTATAAAAAAAACATTTTAAACTTATATAAAAAATATTTCATCACTCTCTATCAACCAAAAAATTAATTGTAAAAAAATAATTCTGTAAAGATTTGAATAGCATAATATACTAAGAAAATATAGTTAAATTATGTAAGTTTTATATTTATAAAACTTATAATTAAGTATTAAAAAATTAAAATTTTGTATCATAATGTATTTATGCATCATACGTATAGTACTATAAATTATAAGTGTATTGTAGAAAAATGTTTTGTTATATTTGTAGCAATACAATAAGTTCTTTTTTCGTTGTTGGGAGTTTTAGATAATTGAACCGCTAGCTCAAAATAAAATGACAACCATAAAGAAACATTGATTTGGTTGCACATAATTTTATCAAAACTATGTAGAAATAATTCGTGCGTAGAAATTAGCCTGTTTTTCATAAACTCTTTCCACTGAATACAAATTAAATTATAGTTATACAAAGACAAAATTGGCTAATCTCTAGTTGGTGAATTAAAAAAAAAAATTTAAACCCAAAAATTCAAAAGTACATTAATTCATTACATTAACATTCAAACTACTTTTTAAAATCATACATGTGATAAATTAAATCAACCAACACAAAAATACTTGAAAAAAATATTTCTTGAATTAATCAAAACCACGATTTTTCTTCCACTCATACAATTACAAAATAACATAATTTTAAAAAAGAGATATAAACAACATCCAAAGCATAACCCAATAAAAATATAAAGATGCAAAGGTTTACCGGATGAAAATAAAATGCAAAAGGATATTAGTAACATACATTCTTTTTTTTAGTAACATACATTCACATTTCAGATTATCTATGATATCACTCAGTAACATACATCCTTATTTCAAATTCTAAATAATGTAACACGGTTACATGCAAACAAATTTAAAATTTCATAATATTTTGGTATAAAAATCTGTACAATAACAATATTGTGGATATATACATATCAAATGTAAAGAGTATATATCTCTAACTACTCAACCAAAGATCACTCACATTGTTATTAGTCATGAAATTTATATACATGACATCGTCTGAAAATATTTATAGTTCAGGATACTAATTGGGTATTTATACATTATATAAATATAGAGGTAAATAATTAACCAAATATCATGCACACAAAACATCACAATATTTGTAGAGGTAAATATACATAAATAATTTCAAACTTTTTAATGTAATTTATTCATTATCTAATATTTAAAAATACGAAAACCCTTTTATTAATTATTTTGAAATTATTAAAACTCAGAAAAAGTAAATATAATTTGTTATCTATAATACTATGGTATAGTTAAATATTTAATAGTTAAATATGTAAATATTTGAATTTTTTTTACTAATAACTTGGAAGCAAAACTACACCTAATCAAAATATTAAAAAAACGATCCGCGCATAGCGCGGAACGAGATCCTAGTTCATATAAAATTGGCAAATGCCACTCCCTTGTCCGAGGATCAATTAGGTGTTGAACTTGCAACCGAGGATGCCAAACACTGCCTCGGCCTCTTGCCAGTCTGGAGTTTCATCTGGTATCCATCGATCTAACCACACAGAGGTGTTAATTCCAGAGTCAATCCTTATCCTAACCCCTTTTTTTAGCAATGTTTGGGATGAATAAATACTCTTCCAACCAAAAGATGGTAGATTTGGTTTTCTAGCAGATAAAGGGTGGGCATTCCTGAAGTACCTACCCCGTAGAACTCGTGCAACCAGAGATCCTGCGAATTGGATCAGTCTCCTTAATTGTTTGGCCAATAAGGCCATATTGAAATCCTCCAAAGATTTGAAGCCTACCTCTCCTGCTTCTTTCGGAATACAAAGTTTGTCCCATGCAACCCAATGGAGACCGCGGTTACATCCATTGGAGCTCCACCAGAAATTGGAAATCGCAGTAATTAACTTTGAAATTAACGCCTGGGGAAGCTTAAAACATGACATGACATAGTTGGGCAGCGCAAGAGCAACTGATTTGATCAGAATTTCCTTGCCCCCTTTAGACAGAAATTTAGATGACCATCCATTAACTCTTTCTCCTAGCCTTTCTTTGACGAAGTTAAAAATCTGACTTTTAGCCCCGCCTAAACTTTCCGGGATCCCAAGATAGTTACCCATACCCCCTTCCCGCGAAATACCCATTTTTGTCTTCATCAAAGTTTTGGTCTGGTCAGGGACATTCTGACCAAACATAATCGACGATTTATCAAAATTTATTACTTGCCCAGATGCTTCCCCATACTCATGTAAAACATCCAAGATAGCCTGCCCTTGTGACGCCTCAGCCTTACAGAAAAATAAATTGTCATTAGCGAACAGTAAGTGCGAAATTGCTGGACTCTGTTGTGCAATTTTCAGTCCAGATAAGGAAGCATCCATTTCCTTGCGCTTAATATTCGCAATTAGTACTTCCGTACGTAATATAAAAAGATATGGTGATAGAGGGTCCCTTTGCTTGAGACCTCTATAAGGGATAATGCTTCCCGACTGACGACCATTAAAAAGAACCTTATATGAGACCGATTGAATGCACCATATTAACCAGGAAGTCCACACCTAACCAAACCCTAATTTCCACATGACTGCTTCCAAAAAGGTCATTCAACACGATCATAGGCTTTACTCATATATGTCTTGATTGCCATAAACTCGTATCGACACTTTTGATTCATGCGTAAACCGTGGAACATCTCCTGAGCAATCAGAATATTATCCGTAATCAATCTGCCAGACACGAAGCCCGATTGTGTCTCTTAGATAACCGACGGTAAAAATCGTTTCAGTCGTAGACACAATATTTTGGAGATGATTTTATAATCCACATTACAAAGACTGATCGGCCGCAGTTCCGACATTCGCTTTGGTTGATCCATCTTTGGAATTAGACAAATATTTTTCTCATTTAACCGTGGATCAAACTTTCTTGTTCTAAAAAAATCGCGAACCAGTCTAACCAGATCATTCCTTAAGATCCCCCAATAACGCTGGAAAAACAAAATAGTCATTCCGTCATGCACGGGGGCTTTTTCCGGGTGCATAGAAAAAAGGACAGATCTCACCTCCATCTCTGAGGTTTCCTTGATCAAATCCTTGTTCATTCTGTCTGTAATGACCGGTTGCACATTTTCAAGAATCCGAGTAAAATCGGTAGTCAACGTAGATTTAAATAAATCATTAAAATAGTCAGATGCTATATTCTCCATTCGTTCAGGGGATTCCTCCCAAGTTCCCTGTGAATCAAAAAGTCCCGAAATCTGATTTCGCACCCTCCGTTGTTTAGTGGAGGCATGGAAGAATTTGGTATTTTTATCCCCCTCTCTTAACCATAGATTCCTACTCTTTTGCTTCCAGTAAATTTCCCCGTCTTTATAAGCGTCCTGGAGTTTCTTTTTAATGTCAACAATTATATCCTGTGGGATTAAATCATCATTTTGAGCTTCTTCAAGCTTAACCTTTAAAGCATCAATCTTCTCCTTTCCCGGTGGGGCATTATTTTTCCTCCACCAGGAAATTGAATTCCGACAATTTTGGATTTTTTCAACAAAAGTCGGTTCCCTGAAATTTCGTGTGCGTTGCCAACCGCTTTCTATAACCTTTGCAAAGCCCTCCTTTCCGATCCATCTCTTATCAAAACGGAAGTTTGTATAATACTTCTCATTTTTGTAGTGTAATTTTAGCAAAATCGGTCGGTGATCCGACCTGATCCTTGCTAAATATTCCACTTTTGAATGACCAAAAACGTTATGCCAATCCTCATTCCCTACCGCTCTATCCAATTTGCATCGTACATCTTGTTTGTTGCGCGTACCCTTCCACGACAATTGATCACCGGCGCACGAGAATTCAGACATTCCACAATGATTTAACATATGGTTAAAAGGGACAAAAGATGTCGCAGACCTCATTTTCCCCCTTTTTCTCATGATTTCCGGTTAGTTCATTCAAATCCCCAATCAACAACCAAGATTTGTTTCTTGTATTACCTTCCATTAACTTATCCCAAACTATATAACGATTTGCCGCCACCGGTTCACCATAAACAAATGATATAGAAACTTTTAGGCCATATATTGAGGAATTGACATCGATTACGCGATTACTAGAAAATAAAACAACAAGTTGTATCTCATTATTATAGAAAATAAACAAACCACCACTTAATCCCAATGGATCAACCGTGTACAAATTATTAAAACCAAATTGAAATTGAAATTTTTTTAAATAAATAGAAGATTGTTTAGTCTCTGATAAGAATACAATATCAGGCTTAAACTTAAACCATAAATCCCTCAGTGTATCCTTCGTCAAGTCGCTTCCCAAGCCTTGACAATTCAAACTCAAGATTTTCACGGATTAGCCGGTGGATTCAGGGGAGCCACCATTCCTTTTTTCAATGACTTAGAAGATTTCGCTCCCCGCGTACCTCCTTTAGACACCTTCGTCTCTTGTTTCATCCCTGTAATACGAGAATCCAAAGACACAGAATGCTGAGATAACTCATTATTTTTCCCTTAGAGCCCATATGCTTTCTAGGCGAAACCAGCAATAACTTATTTAACTTACGGGAACACATTCCTGTAAAATGATTAGGACTTTTAGTACTCTTAACCCCTTTAATATTCCCTTTTGCCAAAGAAATGCCCTGAATACACGTTGTCAAATGAAACGAATCCACCAAAATATTATGATCAGAGACTACGTTACCTTCCACATGAACAGAGTCCTCCTCTGAGTCCACGATGCCAGCAACCTCAACACCAAAGAGACCATCGAACCTAAAGCCCCCGCCACTTCCATGGGTTTGACCTCCACATCTAGCCGCACATCTTCAGCTTGATGATCCGAGAGCAAACCTGTCAAGTGTTCGCGAACAGGCATATCCTCTCTAGAACCCTCAATGTCCAGCTCTCCCTCCTCACTCAAGAGATCATCTTGATCAAGGTTGTTCTCCTTAATTAACGGCATCTTCTCATCCTCATCAGCTGCTGCTACAGCAACAACTTTTCCCTTATCACTAGACACAGCTTCTGTAGCCGAAACCTCCGTTGTTTTCACCGTAACATCCACCTGACCGGAGCTGGATGCATACAAAGGATGTGGCCACAAAGCAGGTCGGCGTTTCTAGACATATAGCTTCTCCTTTCCACCATATTGACCATTACCACCTTTAGAAATCTTAGCTTTGAAAGCCCTGTGAACCCCTCCATACCCATCTCGTTTCTTCACTTGACCCGCATAGGTTTCGTGGCTCACATCCGAAGAAACAGAGATACCCTTGTGCTTGCCATCCCAGTGGCGAGAGTGTTGATCCATGCTTTGAACCAGCTCCATATCCAGAGCCCGTTTGACGGGTAGTCGTAGCGATCCGTCACGAACAACACCTTCCTGGTGAGATAACTCAGCCACCAGCACCTTATTTTCTGTCTCCGGATGATGTCGAGGACAAACATCCAATTCTGGACACTCCGAGACATCATGAGTGAGTAAATGATAGTGTCGGCAATAGCCATTTAGCCTATCATACTTCAGACCAACATTTATTTCTTCGCCATGCTCAAACGGCACCACCGTAGTGAATACTAAAGGCTTTAACCCGTCAATAGTAACCCGGACACTACCAGAATCTGCATCTACCTCTTTGACCTCACCGATGGCCTTCCCGACCGCCCTAACTGTCTCCTCTTCCCACAAGTGGAGTGGTATGTCCTAAATCTTAACCCAAAACGTGAGAGCCGACAGATATGTCGAGAGAACCACCGGTTCCCATCGAACTAAAGATATCATCCACCCATCGAAATGATATGGTCCATAATTCAAAACATCAAAGATATCCCGCTCGGATCGGAAATTAAATTGAAAACTTGCCATTTCCCAAATCCCCACCCGCCACTTTGCCTTTGAGCCGCCATATCTTCTGTAAATTATGAATAAGATTCTCCATTCTCTGGACATTCGGATTCATCATCCTACCGATAAGGGTAAGAGAGAATTGCTGGACCCGACGAGCAATATTGGCCTTAGAGAGTCGGACCGGTTCAGTCCTGACCACACCTTTTTCACCACTAGCACGCAATTGAGCCATTCTACCAAAAGTTGATAACCCAGAATCACCCTGTATTAAGAGTTGTTCTTGAATTAGTGAGAAAAATAAAACAGAGATAAGTGAGAAGACATAGCCCCTCGATTCCTGCCATATATAGGAATCTCAATCTGTCGTAGATCATCAGAGACAAAAACAATCCCACGAGTAAATGACTGAAGATTACCCAAGATCTCCGAAAATCCGATCCAATACAATGACAAGATAATCCGTTAAGGATCCGACTGCCATAACTGACTCTCGAGTTTACCTTGTTTAGACCCACGAATCTGAGAACTAGAATCAATTCCAAATCTGCTTCACCAAACACATCCGTAAGAAATCTCCACAATGAACTCACGGATAAAATCCTCCAAAACATCGCATCTTCATCATGAATAAGTAGATCCGACACAATATCTTCTACCCAAAATAGTTGTGATAGAACCCCTAAAAATCCTTTTGCAATCTGATAAAGATCATCCAGTGCCAAAACAAGTCCCACAATCAGATCTCTATTATCAGCAGCTTTACTCCGACCATGCCCTGATCCCGCCGGAAACTGTTTGACCGGCAAAACCCCTCAAACAGACGGTGTCACTATCGTCAAGAAAATGATATTAGTGTTAATAAGATGATTATTTGGGTTTAATGGTCTTTTGTATAGTAAACATGTGTTATTCTAGTAATAATTATGTTTTATAGAGTTAGTCTTTTTAATTTAAGAAGAAAAATAATGCGGATAAATCAATTACTCGAGTATGTAAAAAAAAGAACATTAAAGAAAAACCAGATACAAAAATAGAAAACAACAAACACTTCACCTCACTTCACCGTCCAAGTCCTTCTCTTTCGTGATGACAATGGGGGACTCCGACCTCCGTAAACCTACAAATTTCGGCACTGGACCTTTATCTCGGCGGCGATCTTGGTGTTGCTCTTTCGCCGTACCTCCGGCGAGTCCTGATGCTCGTAATCACATACCGGCGAAAACGCCGCAGCAGAGAGCCAAACCGGGACCCAAATCGGTTCCTTGCTCATCACAGAGCTCCAAATCTGCTTTAAACATTGTGGGTCGAATCGACCCGCGTCGGATCTTATCCCCAGGTCGGGTTTCACCCATAGATTCAGATCCCACCATCAAAGCAATGCAAGAGACCACTCACGAGGAAGAAGAAGCGGCTGTAGATTCACCACCAAACCAGCGTTCAGAGAGCTTTAGGGCGCCGAAGATCGAAGTAGCTGTTTCGGATTCAGTTCGTGTCGCTGGAATTGAGGGTTATGACGCTAGGCTGAGTCTAAAGGGTACAAATGGTGGAGTTCTGGTTCTGGAGCTGAGCTCGGAGGTTTTAGCAGCGGATTCAGATGTCTTCGCTGCTTTGATTGTGGAGAAGAACAATCCCTCTTCATCTTTAGGATTGAAAAACACTTGCAGGATGGAAGTTTCAGATGTGGATAATCTTAGCGTTTTTAGGGAAACTATAGAGCTCATGTTCGAAGAGAGCAATGGCATTATCAAGAAATTTATGAAAATGGGTGTTTACAGAGCCATTGATGTACTCGAGGTTTGGAAAATGCTCTTCCTTTCTTCTTATATTCTGCTCTGTGGCCATTTTTCAACCCTTATAAAAATGGGTATTACCATATTTGCTCTACTTACTATAGACGGATTCAGAGTTCAGGCACCTTTGAGCTTCTCAGGTTGTTCTTCAAAGCATAGATATGAAGAAAATGTAGAATTTGAAAGGATGCATTAGTAGATTAAAACTGTTGACATAAGTGTTTGGATTTTGTTGACTTGGGATATTGGGTATTGGGCACTGATACCTTAGCGTTTAGTACATACTAGTCCGTGGTTCATGATTCTAATTTCAATCAACAGTTTTGAGCACTCTTATGTTCTTGCTGCTAAAATCTTTCTTGGAAGACACTTTTTGCGTGTGTTTGTTGAGATATCTTGTTTTCATTCATCTACTAGTTCTATCTTTGAGGATGATCAATCATTATAACCATCGTTCTTATGTGCTTGTTAAATTGATTCTCATTGTTTTCCATGAACAATGGCAGAGCTGACAATGTATCTTTAACCATAAACAGGTAGCGGCTGGAATCAAATTTTCAAGAGCTGTCTTGTCCTGTTTGAAATATCTGGAAGCTGTTCCGTGGTCAGAGGATGAAGAGGAAAAACTGAGGAGACTTCTTGCGATATATAACTTTGGTGATGCTGCAACCAGCGAAATTTGGGCAAGATTTAATTCAAACGAGACAGAAGAAAACACACAAGACAGCTTATCGAAGCAGCTAGTATGGTCAATAACCTCATGCCCTGATGTAAATCCGAGAAACGAGCTCAAATCTTTGGTGAAGGGTCTTCTTTGCAAAAGTTCAGTGTATGAGAAACAACAGCCTGAGATCAACAAGGAAGACATATACAGAGTAGGCAAGCACTGTGTGGAGTCATTAGCTAAGCTTTTTGAAGAAGGCAATGGTAGTGGCAATAAGGAAAAGCCATTGATAGAAAGTATATCAAGGGAAGTGGAAAACATAAACTGGCTGTTGGAAATCATGATAGATCGTGAAATAGCAGAGGAATTTGTGGAGATATGGGGGAAGCAAAGAAAGTTAGTGGAAATGCATGAGAAGGCATCGCCAATGGTGAGGTACGAAGTAAGCAGGGTAACAGGGCTAATGTTCATTGCAATGGGGAAAAGGAGAGTGCAGTGCGGGGGAGAAGCAAGGGCAGGTTTAGTAGAAGCTTGGTTCAAGCCAATGTTAGTAGATTTTGGATGGCTACAAAGATGCAAGAAGGGGCTAGACATGAGGGAAGTAGAGGAAGGAATGGGTCAAACGCTTTTAACATTGCCATTAAAGCAACAGTATCAGGTGTTCATGGAATGGTTCAGGTGGTTCTCTAAGCACGGGAGTGAGTGTCCTAATCTCAGTAAGGCGTTTCAGATTTGGTGGCGTAGGTCATTCCTTAGAGGTGTAGAAACTTCTACTTTTAGGTGAAAAGAAAAGAAGATATTACCCCAACTCTAAGAGGCAATGTTAGGTGTTAGTTTTTTATGGAAATTTTAGTGTAACTCTCGTCTTGACTTTCTCTACTTTTGTCTCTTCCGCAATGGGCTGTTTGTATCGCATGTTTTTTTGTAGTTAACTTTTACTTTAGTTGGAAGGTTTGAAAACGGACCAAGTTAAAAAAAACACAAAATAATATGTATCAGATGAAATAGGATAATAAACCAATCTAGAGATTCACCGAGATTGGAGAATCAAAGTTTAGAAGCTAATCACGAAAGAATAAGGATAAGCTCGAAGAACAGAAATCCATGGTGGAGTGATGATGAAGATGATTCAGAGAAAGAGAATAGGAAATATTTTAGGTTTTTGATTAGTTTTCTCAGCAATGGCCAAAGGCTTGATAGACAATATGATATTTTGTTACCTAACAATACTGTTAGATACAAACTTGTTTATTTTGTACTCCATATTTTGTGTAATTCTATGGTCTATTAAAGGCTTGTTAATAAGAACGTATCCTTCAAGAGAATTTACACAACTTTGATGGAACCTCGGTTTCCACTGATGACAACGATGCAGCGTGGCATAAGAGAGATGGCTTAGTGAAGCTATGGCTCTATGGTACTCTTGCTCCGAAACTCTTTCGAAGTTACTTCAAAACCGGTGGTATTTCGCGAGATATTTGGGTCCGCGTAGAACATCAATTTCGCAACAATCGTGAAGCACGAGCCATTCATTTGGACAATGAGCTTCACATCTTGGAGATCGGCGATATGACA
Organism: Anastatica hierochuntica; assembly: GCA_900406275.1. Taxonomy (NCBI): domain Eukaryota; kingdom Viridiplantae; phylum Streptophyta; class Magnoliopsida; order Brassicales; family Brassicaceae; genus Anastatica; species Anastatica hierochuntica. The sequence goes on from OVAN01001657.1 coordinate 29,252, forward strand.
GTCCAAGCTTACTTTCAACGTCTCAAATCTCTCTCTGACCTGCTCACCAATCTTGAAGCTCCCGTTTCAGAGCGTACATTGGTGATGTACATGCTCAATGGTTTGAATGAGCGCTTCGATCATAAAATAGGATTATAAAATTGTTGGATAATTCCAAATAATAAAATAGGAAAAGTCTTAGATAAGGAGATTAGCTTATCTAGGAAAAGAAAATTCTAATTCCTATTAGGTTTAGGAGATTAGCTAAACCTATATAAATAAGTTGAATCCTTAAGGTTTGTTTAAGAGATTCAAGAGAGAGATTTAGTTTTTGTGGAGAGTTTTCTAAATCAATAAGAAAGTGATAAGTTTCTTATACATAACATATACACAAAAACGTGAACATTTGTGCTTGAGTCTTGCATCTAATCTCATAGTGATTGTGACTTGCGCAGCAAGTCATCGTGCTTGAAACAAAGAAACAGAGCACAACACGTTCTGTTTTTACGTTAATTGGTATCAGAGCCTGCGTTACAACACGCGGGATCTGCGTAAGGGTTTGCATCGAGAAGGATGGTTAACCCAGCTGAAGAATTATCACAGACGAGGAACAATGACTCATCGGCGATTGGAAGAGACTTGAAAAGTCCCATGCTTTCATCGACAAACTACATCGTTTGGTCAATGAGGATGAAAGTTATTCTACGAGTTAATGAAGTCTGGGACACGATCGAGCCAGGATCAACAGACTCAAAAAGAAACGATGTAGCCATCGCCTTACTTTTCCAATCAATCCCCGAGACATTGATTTTACAGATTGGAGAACAAGGCTTGGCAAAGAAGGTCTGGGACTCGATAAAGTCCAGACACTTAGGAGCTGACCGAGTTCGTGAAGCTAGACTCCAAAAATTGATGGCTGAATTCGAGAAACTCAAGATGTGTGAGACTGATAGTATTGATGATTTTGCGGGCAGAATCTCAGGCTTGGCACCAAAGTCGGCAGCACTAGGTGCGGTGATTGATGAACCGAAGATCGTAAAGAGGTTCTTAACTGGGCTTCCAAGTGGTAAATACATACATATAGTCGCTTCTCTAGAACAAGTCTTGGATTTGAATACAATAAGTTTTGAGGACATTGTTGGGAGATTAAAGACATATGAAGAATGAGTTCTTGGGGAAACACGTGATGTAGAACAAGGGAAGCTTATGTATGTAAACAAACCAAATCAAGGTGGATTTGGTCAAGCCGCAAGGTACGATGGCGGTGGAGCTGGAAGCTCCGGTGGACAGAACAGAGGCAGAGGAAGCTTCCGCGACAAAGGCAGAGGCGCAAATAGGGGCAGAGGTCGTGGAAGATCTAACGCACAGAATAAAGAAAAAGGACCCGGAGGAGATTCAGAAAAGATGAAGAAAGATCTCTCAAGAGTTAGGTGTTAGAGGTGTGACGAGTATGGACACTATGTAAATAGATGTCCATCGAGACCACCAGTCAACCAAGAAGCTAATATGGTCGATACACAAGAAGCAGAGGCACTTTACTTCCACGAAATTGTGTTCCTAAATGAAGATAAAATCATTCCAAAGAATCTCGAGATGCATGAGAAAGATGAATGGTATCTAGATAATGGTGTGAACAATCACATGACGGGGAATAAAACGTTCTTTTCTACACTTGACGAAACCGTGAAAGGAAAAGTAAGATTCAGAGATGGTTCTCAAGTGGAAATAATAGGCAAAGGAGCAATTGTCTTTGTAAGAAAGACGTGAGAAAGAAGGCCATTAGAAGATATCTATTACATTCCAAGCTTAAAACATAACATTATAAGTCTTGGACAAGTAACAGAGAATGGCTGCGAGGTAAACATGAAAGGGAACATTCTGGTTTGGTTGGATCCAAATGGGAACTTGTTAGCCTCGGTAACAAGGTCATCGAATAGATTGTACAAAACTCACATGGAAATCTATTCTACTAAGTGTTTGCGAATGGAGAGTGATGAACTCGCGCAAATATGGCATGCCCTACTTGGACATGTGAGTCATGGGGTGATGAAGAACATGATTGACAAGAGAATGGTCGTGGGAATGTCGTGTATCACACAAGGCAATGATGTGTGCAAAACCTGTCAGATTGGAAAGCAAGAGAGAGTATCTTTTCCGAACCAGTCAACATACCGTGCGAAAGGAGCTTAAGAATTGATCCACGGGAACTTTTGTGGACCAATCTCACCACCAGCTCCTTCAAAGAATCAGTAAATATTTGTCCTAATAGATTATTACTCGAGGTATATGTGGACATTGTTGTTAAAAGAGAAAAGCCAAGCATATGAGAGCTTTAGAAGGTTCAAAATGCATGTGGAAGCACAAACATCAAGAACCATTAAGACCTTTCACACTGACCGTGGCGGAGAATTCACTTCCTTACACTTTAGTATATTCTGTGAAGAGAATGGCGTGAATTGACAACTTACGGCACCATACACCTCAAGAAAACAGTGTAGTTGAGAGGAGAAATCGAACACTAATGGAGATGACAAGGAGCTTGCTCAAAGGCATGAAAGTGTCGAACCACTTGTGGGGAGAAGCAGTTCGACACGCGACATACATAATAAACCGCGTTCCGTTTACGAAAGTCGAACATAGAGCACTTGAAAGTCTTCGGCTGTGTAGCGTACACTAAGAACAATGGGCTAGGTCTAAGGAAGCTTGACGCTCGGGCAAGAGAGGTGATTAACCTGGGAGTCGAGCCAGGTATTAAGGCCTATAGGATTTACGATCAAAAAGAAAATAAATTAGTGGTGAGTAGGGATGTAGTCTTTGATGAGAAGAAGAGCTGGGAATGGTTTGAGAGTGATAGAAAAGGAGAGGAACCTGGAACCTTTACTATCACGCAACATCGTGTTCAAGGAGATGCAGGACAAACCGATATGCAACCGGTGGATGAACCCCTAGCTGAAGATGAACCAGAACATATACATGATCATGAGGAGGATCACGATGCAGATGATAATGTTGATGTCGCAACAGATAATGGTTCCGAGAGCGAAGGAACAGAGCACGAAACAGGGGCTGTGGCCGAGAATCCAGCACAATCGCAACAAACCGCAGCTCAAGTAGTAACATGAGCTGGTCGGGTAGTTTCAAAGCCAAAAAGACTTGAAGACTATGTGCTAATGGCCGAATATGAAGGAGGAAAGTTGCTCTTGATAGTAGAAGGAGAACCAAAAAACTACTTAGACGCAACCAAGATGAAGGAATGGGTTGATGCTATGATTGTTGAGCTCGATTCGATTATCAAGAACAAAACATGGACTCTTTTCGACAAGCCAAGTGATGTTAAACCTATAGAGCTGAAATGGATATTCAAAATAAAGCGAAAGGCTGATGGTACTGTGGTTAAGTACAAGGCTAGATTAGTAGCCAAAGGATATGTTCAACAACACGGAATAGACTTTGAAGAAGTCTTTGCACCAGTGGCTCGCTTAGAAACCATTCGCTTATTGATTTCTTTAGCAGCAAGTAATGGTTGGGAGATTCATCACTTGGATGTTAAGAAAACATTTTTGAATGATCTACTTGAAGAAGTTTACGTTTAGCAGCCTGAAGGATTCGAGAAGAAGGGTCAGGAAAGTCGAATATACAAGCTTAGCAAAGCCTTGTATGGGCTGCGCCAAGCCCCACGAGCGTGGAACTTAAAGCTTGATAGCACCTTGAAAGAAATTGGGTTCACAAAGTGCAGGAAGGAACCTTCTGTATATCAAAAGAAGATGAAAAAGGATCTTTTGATTATTGTTATTTATGTTGATGATTTGTTTGTGACAGGCACATCGCTACATGTTATCAAACAATTCAAGGACGACATGTCTCGAAGGTTTGAGATGTCAGATTTAGGAAAATTGTCTTATTACATGGGAATAGAAGTAAGACAAGATTCTGATGGCATTAGGATAAGTCAAGAAAGCTATGCTCTCAGAATTCTTGAAGACAATCACATGGAGTCGTGCAATCCGGCCAATGTACCCATGGAATCAAACGAGAAAATATCAAAGGCCGAAGAAGAAGATGATATCGATGCCACCAAGTATAGAAGAACAATAGGATGTCTAAGGTACTTACTGCACACTCGGCCAGATCTCTCTTACAACGTAGGTGTTTTAAGTCGCTATATGCAGAATCCCAAAGTGTCTCATAGACAAGCACTTAAACACATACTAAGGTACGTGAAAGGTACTACAAAGTATGATATATTCTTTAGGAGAGATGGAACTCGAAAAATTGTGGGTTATAGTGATAGTAGCCACAATATAGATGTTGATGATGGTATAAGCACTTCTGGTCATGTGTTCTACTATGGTTCTTCCTTGGTCACTTGGACATCGCAGAAACAACCTACGGTCGCATTATCCTCATGTGAAGCAGAGTTTATGGCTGCAACAGAGGCAACTAAGCAGGCTATATGGCTAGGTGAGCTATTAGGCGAGATTCTTTGTAACAAGAAGGACAAGATCACGCTGAAAATTGACAATCAATCGGCCATAGCATTGACCAAAAACTCGGTGTTTCACAAAAGAAGCAAACACATTCTCTCTAAGTACCATTTCATAAGAGAATGTATGGAGAATGAGCTGATCGAAGTTGAACATGTACCTGGAACCGAGAAGAAGGCGGATATACTGACGAAACCATTAGGAAGAAACAAGTTTCAAGAAATGAGGAGCTTGATTGGAGTCCAAGAAATCGATAAACCCAAGATTCATGTTGGAATTAAGGGGGAGAATGTTGGATAATTCCAAATAATAAAATAGGAAAAGTCTTAGATAAGAAGATTAGCTTATCTTAGAAAAAGAAATTCTAATTCCTATTAGGTTTAGGAGATTAGCTAAACCTATATAAATAAGTTGAATCCTTAAGGTTTGTTTAAGAGATTCAAGAGAGAGATTTAGTTTTTGTGGAGAGTTTTCTAAATCAATAAGAAAGTGATAAGTTTCTTATACATAACATACACACAAAAACGCGAACATCTGTGCTTGAGTCTTGCACCTAATCTCATAGTGATCGTGACTTGTGCAGCAAGTCATCGTGCTTGAAACAAAGAAACAGAGCACAACACGTTCTGTTTTTACGTTAAAAATCAGATTATTTGTCTCTCTTGAAAAAGTTTCTTTGCTCTGATTTTATGATCCTATTTTCATTTGATTATTTAGTTTAGGTTCAGCGATTTAAATTTTATGTTGTGCATATTCTAGATTCTTTCTCCATAGTTAGTATTTCATAAAAATTTGTAAATTACCGTCTACAAAAAATTGGAGACCCCGATTTTTTTCCTCTAGTAGACATAAGCATAATAAAATGATCCCTATGTCAACCATATTATTATTAATATTTTGCCTTTTGTGAGAAAACAAAATTTGTATCAATGACCGCAAGAGTTATAGTGTTAAACCATTATTATATTGATTAATGATTTTGATTGGTGTTATGCTTTCACAAAAACAACTAAATGATCCTTTTTTAATTCAATTTCAGGTTTTGTACCCTTATTTCGAAAGAACAGATTCATATTCCTTAAAAATCAAGGTGTTATTCTTCCTTTTGTTAAGAAAACGATAGTATTGTAATTAGTATAATTGTAACCCTAATGTCTCACATGTATTATACTATAAATATGTATTGTCTACTGCGTCTACCATCCTAGAAACCTACAACAACAAAAACAATTTCTTCTGCGTCTCCTTTCTTTTCCTCTTCTCCAACACCATGTCAGACAATCAATCTCCAGCAACTGTCTCTGACATCATTTCTATGGCACTAGACTCCCAGACTTTGCTCAACATCAATATGAGTAATGTCTCCAAGCTCAACTCCACCAACTATCTTCTGTGGAGTCTTCAAGTCCATGCTCTTCTTGATGGATACGGCTTAGCTTCTCACATTGATGAATATGTTATTCTTCCACCACAAACTACTACAATTGCTGGTGTAGTCGCTATGAATCATGTGTACACGCTATGGATCCGACAAGATAAACTCATTTATAGTGCTCTTATCGGTGCCATCTCTCCGTCTATTCAGCCTCTCGTCTCCAGAGCAACCACTGCTTCTAAAATCAGAAGTGTTCTTTCTGCAACCTATGCCAAACCAAGCCAAGGCCACATCAAACAACTTACAACACAACTTCGTAATTGGAAAAAGGAAGGCAAGACTATTGATGCTTACATTCAAGGGCATCTCACGCGAATGGATCAGCTCGCAATCCTTGGTAAACCCTTGGATCATGAAGATCAGATCGATTTAATTCTCGAAGGTCTTCCTGAAGAGTACAAAACTGTGGCTGATCAGATTGAAGGCAGAGAAATGCCTCCTACTCTCACAGAAATCCACGAGAAACTCTTGAATCATGAAGCCAAATTGCAGACTGTGTTGCCCTCTTCTGCTTTGTCCCTTCTTGCCTCTGCGAACCTAGCACAGCATCGCAATACATCAAAACCAAGGTACAACAACAATACCTCAGATTTCAAGAACAATAACGTTAATTGGCGACCTCAACAAAACAGGTTCGGGCCACGCCCGTATCTTGGAAAATGTCAAATCTGTGGCCAACAAGGCCATAGTGCTAAGCGATGTCCTCAATATCAAGTGTTCTCGTCCTCTGCTACACCACCTCCTGTTCCTTCCTTTACTCCATATCCATCACGGGCAAATGTTGCTATGAGTTCTCCGTATCACTCCGAAAACTGGTTGGTTGACAGTGGAGCCACTCACCATCTTACTTCCGATCTTCGTAACTTATCTCTGCATCAAACATACAATGGTGGTGATGAAGTAATGATTGTTGATGGCACAAGTATGCCTATAACACATACAGGTTCAATCTCTTTACCTTCTGAAACTCGTAACTTGACTTTGCAGAATGTGTTATGTGTTCCTAACTTCCATCAGAATCTGATTTCTGTTTATCGGTTGTGCAATAATAACCAAGTTTCTGTTGAATTCTTTCCCGCTTCCTTTTAGGTGAAGGATCTCAGCACGGGGGTTCCCATCCTGCAAGGTAAAACTGAAAATGAGTTATATCAATGGCATGTATCCTCACCGCAAGTCAGAGCTCTATTCACAACACCAAGTCCTAAGGCTACTCTTGAGTCATGGCATCATAGATTGGGTCATCCGTCTACTGCTATCCTAAACACCGTTGTTTCCAAGTTCTCTATCCCTATTTCTGGTTCTTTAAACACTACTAAACCTTGCTCAGATTGTCTGATACACAAAAGTCACAAACTGCCTTTTTATCAATCTAGTATTGTTTCTTCTAAACCACTAGAGTTTGTGTTTACGGATATTTGGTCTTCTCCTCTCCTATCAACCGAAAATTGCAAGTATTATCTAATCTTAGTGGATCATTACACCAGATATTCATGACTTTATCCTATGACACACAAGTCTCAAGTGAAGGATATTTTTTATCGCTTTCAAAGGGCTGGTCGAAAACAAGTTTCAAACCAGAATTGGAACACTGTTTTCGGATAATGGCGGTGAATTTGTTGGCTTAAGATCATACCTTACAAGTTGTGGGATCTCTCACTTGACATCTCCTCCGCACACGCCCGAGCATAATGGATTGTCCGAACGTAAACACAGACATATCATGGAAACTGGACTTGCGTTGCTGTCTCATGCGTCGCTGCCAAAGAAGTATTGGCCTTACGCCTTTGCAACGGCAATTTACTTGATAAACCGCCTTCCAACTCCTATTCTAGAATCTCAATCTCCTTATTAGTGGTTATTTGGTCAGTCCCCTAACTATGATCGCCTCCGAGTCTTCGGTTGTTTGTGTTTCCCGTGGCTCCGACCATACACCAAACATAAGATGGAGGATCGATCTCAAAGGTGTACCTTCCTTGGTTACTCAACAAGTCAGAGTGCTTACTATTTTTTAGATGCTTCAACTGGTCATATATACACATCACGGCATGTCCAATTTGTGGAGCATGTTTTCCCCTTTTCATCACTGACATCGTCATCACCATCTCTCCGCACCGATGCTCAATCTGATTCGAATCAGCCTCCGATTCTCCAAGAAATCACTGTTTCGCCGCCACTGCAGTCATCAATGGAACCCCTCAGCTCTGATCTTCACCGGCGACGACAACATCCTTCGCCTCAGCCATCGACAGTCTCTGCTCCGTCAACTACACAGGTACGATCTGAAACTCAAAACTCATCTTCTTCTCACCTCCATTCGGACCCACTGCTCAAATACAAAATGGGTCGCAGACCTTGGCCCAGTCCACTCCCATTATTCAAACAAATCCACATCCATCTCCAAATTTTCCCAATCCATCTCAACCAAATATTTCTTCCCAACCCATTAATATTCCTCATCAGTCCACTACAAATCCATTACTTACAAACCCAACTCCCCCTTCTCTTTCTCCATCTCGCCAACACACACCTCCGACCAATACATCCACCGTCACCAGTCAAACTCAACCACAACCAGTCTCGTCTACCTCTAACCCCGATATTACCGAACCTCAAAACCATCACCCAATGACCACTCGCGCCAAAAATAACATTACCAAACCAACTCAAAAACTCACCTTAACCACTACCGTTTCCAAATATGCCACCACCGAACCCAAAACCGTTCTTCAAGCCTTACAAGATGAACGGTGGCGCGGAGCCATGTCTTTTGAGTTTGATGCACAGATCCGCCACCGTACGTGGGACTTGGTGCCTCCTGAATTTGCCAAGAATGTGATCACTTGTCGTTGGGTCTTTACCATCAAATACTTGGCCGATGGCAACATCGACCGCTACAAAGCTCGATTAGTTTCTCGTGGATTCAATCAGCAGTACGGTGTTGACTACAACGACACATTCAGTCCCGTGATCAAGACAACAACAATTCAATTGGTGCTTGATATTGCCGTCAATAAGTCTTGGCCTATCAAACAACTCGACATCAACAACGCTTTTCTTCAGGGTGAACTTGTCGAAGAAGTTTATATGACTCAGCCGCATGGATTTGTTTATATGGACAGACCTAATCACGTTTTTCGTCTCCGGAAACCGATATACGGACTCAAACAAGCACCGAAAGTCTGGTATATGTCTCTTAGACAACATCTTCTTCATATTGGATTCAATAATTCCATGGCAGATACGTCTCTCTTTGTCCACATCCATGATGGTGCTTACACATATGTCTTAGTTTACGTCGATGACATTATTGTCACCGGCAATAACTCTGCTTCTGTTGATGGTGTTCTTCACTCTCTTGCTAACCGATTCTCCATCAAGGATCCAATCGATCTACATTATTTCTTAGGCATTGAAGCTACGCCGACGGCTGCGGGTTTGCATCTCATGCAACAAAAGTATGTTCTAGACTTACTGGCCAAGACCAATATGCTCGACGCAAACCTCGTTGCAACGCCAATGAAGACATACCCGAAACTCACTCTGACCAGCGGAGAGAAGCTCCCTGACCCACGGCAGTACAAGTCTGTTGTCTGTAGTCTTCAGTACTTATCTTTTACTCGTCCCGATATCGCGTATGCAGTTAATAGATTGTCTCAGTTCATGCACACTCCCACGACAACTCACTGGCAAGCCGTTAAACAAGTTCTTCGATACTTGGTTGGAACAACAACACATCGGATATTAATGCAATGCGGCACACCGCTCACCTTACATGCATTCTTGGATGTTGAAAGGACTGGCGACGCTGATGATTTCGTGTCCGCAAACGCATATATTATATATCTTGGCAGTACGCCAATCTCTTGGTCATCCAAG
>OVAN01001658.1:0-13671 GCA_900406275.1 Anastatica hierochuntica
AGTTTTTTTGAATTTTTGTAACAAATTTTATTTAGAAAATAATAATATTGTTATATAATTATTTTAAAAGTTATGGATTTATTTTAATTTTGAAAACAAACTATATTTAAATTTGNATTTTAATTTTGAAAACAAACTATATTTAAATTTGCTATATTTAAATTTGCTGAAAATTGATGATTTTAAATTATGTTGGTTTACAATTTTGATAATGATTAAGTGAAAAATATATTAGAATATTTTAATATGTTTGTTGTAATATGTAAATGAGTAATTAAAGTTATTTTAATTTATTAGATACATTTAATAAAAAATTTAAAATATATTTTTTTTTAAAAATCATAAATGAAAAGGTCTATGTCTTCTCCCTTTTAATAAGATAGATGATTTATTATGAAATGGAAGAAAATGACAAATTATCTATACATATATATATATATGTATATATATATATATGCATAATAGGTGTTCTGTGCAACGCTTCAGATTTTGAAGTACGAATCTTTACTCTTGTAAAAAAAAAGTTCTGTGCAACGCTTCAGATTTTGAAGTACGAATCTTTACTCTTGTAAAGAAAAAGTTGACCGTTTACTTTTTGGAACTTATAATTAATGACATTGAGATTATGTGTGGATAACATAATCTATATATATTTGACAAAAAAAAAAAGAACTTAATCTATATATATCCCTAACCAAAAAAGTAAACAAAACAATGATCTGTATTTAGACACGAAAACGTGCCCTAAGACGTGCATAGCAAACATAAAACATTTATGTGTCAATTGAGTTTTCGCGCGACCAATTATCCGGCTCTTCTGCGGTTTTATTTTTATTTGAATCGTTGCGTACCATACCGTCGCGGACCGTGATCTCCTTAAGAGCTGACCAATCCATACCCGCATATATATAAACGGTTAGCGGACCGGTCCGCAGATCATCGAGAATATAAACTTTGAGGTTATACACTAATAAAGCTAGAATGAGTTTGTGTTTAATGGTTTGGATTGAATTTTCAAAAATCAAGAAAACGAAAATTGAATGTTAACTAGTCGTTAAAAGCTCATTCGGATTAACCATATATTTACACATAGATATAAATGATAATTGGGTAATACTTGACAATAAATCAACATGATTTTTCTCTGATAACACCCAATCGACGTTATTTTTAACCACTAGATCAATCCACATTGACATCTCTCTGTTTACCTATCATTTTCCTCTTACAAAATTAAAATAAACATCCAAATTTGGAATCTGGGTTTTCTCATTCATGATGACACCGTCGCGTTTTTATGACAAATCATGTGTGTTCTTTATTTATTTATTTTTTTTGATAATTAATCATGTGTGTTCTTCGTCTTTAAAACCATAAAGCACAAGAAATAGCATCTCCTCTCGTACGAATTCCCATCTCTCTTTCTCTTGTGCGATCATCATAATCAAGAACCAGAAAATGGCTGCGCCAAAGCTGGAATCTTTCCGGAGGAGTAGCATGTTCGACGGATCTTTCAGGCGAGGTAGTATGTTCGATAGTTCGTTTAGACAAAGCATAAGAGATAGGCTTATCCCACAACAGACCATAAGCTATTCCCATGTCGTTGATGATGACGACAAATCTTCCTTCCGTTGCTGTTCCTATAGGTTATACATTTACGTACAACCTCTCCTTCTTTCCAGAAACTCTATTGACCAAATGTTTCAATTCCCTCGAATCCAATCTCAATGGTGTAACAACAATCTCAATCAGTCTTGGAAATGCTATGGGTGTTGTTTGCAGGTATATCTCCGACAAGCTCACTGAGTTTATGAAGAAATCAAAGGATGTTTTGGTTACAGCATGGGAGATGGGAACATCTGACCCGAGGAAGATCATATTCTCGGCGAAGATGGGTCTGGCTCTGACACTTATCTCTATCCTCATCTTCGTTAAGGTCCCAGGATTAGAGCTCAGCAACCACTATCTCTGGGCCATTTTAACTGTAGTTGTTGTCTTTGAGTTCAGTGTAGGTAAATGCCACATACTTCAAGCATCAAACCAAACTTGAGCCGCAAAGAGAATATTCTAATCAATGTCTTCTCTTCTGCATAAAAATGCAGGAGCCACCTTTAGCAAAGGTTGTAACCGGGGACTAGGAACATTATCTGCAGGAGGATTGGCGCTTGGCATGTCTTGGTTATCCAAAAAGTCTGGTAATTCGGCAGAAGTTTTCAATGCGGTTAGCATCTTCATGATAGGTATACGTATAGCTCATCTGATCTGAAACTAAAGCTTCCACCTTTGGATCCTTTCTGATCTTGTCTGCTCTTGTATCAGCCTTTTTTGCAACTTATGCGAAGCTATATCCAACGATGAAGCCATATGAGTATGGATTCCGGGTGTTCTTGCTGACCTATTGCTACGTAATAGTGTCGGGATACAAAACAGGAGAATTCATGGAAACAGCTGTGTCGAGGTTCCTTCTGATAGCGTTTGGTGGCTGTGTTGGTGTCACTGTGAACACTTGCATTTATCCTATATGGGCTGGCGAAGATCTCCACAACTTGGTTGTGAAGAATTTTACAAATGTCGCCACTTCTTTGGAAGGTTAACTACTCTCTCTGAAGTTGGTTATAAAGCTAACACTGATTCTTGTAAAATATAATCCATAGAAACTGTTCCGTATGCAGGTTGCGTGAAGGGGTATCTCGACTGCGTAGCATATGACAGGATCCCATCAAGGATTCTAGTCTATGAAGCTGTCACGGAGGATCCAGTGTACAGTGGTTATAGATCAGCTGTGCAATCAACAAGCCAAGAAGACACTCTGGTAGGATCCTTTTCACTCATCAAAGCCATAAGGAAACATACCTTACTTCAGATTCTCAAATCTTATTTCTTTTTCTGTTGGTGTGAGTGGTGAAGATGGGGTTTGCTACATGGGAGCCACCACACGGTCCGTACAGATCCTTTAGATATCCATGGGCGATGTATGTGAAAGTAGCTGGTGCATTGAGACATTGTGCATTCATGGTCATGGCGTTACATGGCTGCATTCTCTCAGAGATTCAGGTACATTAACTTGTTTCATCCCTTTCAGTCTCAAATCAATATCCTAAAAACTTCAGATCTCAGAGAGATTTGAAAACAAGAGTATGCATTGTAACGCAGGCTGCAGAGGATAAACGGCAAGAGTTTCGTAAAGAGCTTCAAAGGGTTGGAGTCGAAGGAGCAAAAGTACTCAGATACATTGGGGAAAAACTAAAGAAGATGGAGAGACTAAACCCTATAGAAGACATTCTCTACGAGATTCACCAAGCAGCAGAGGAACTTCAGAGCAAAATTGACAAGAAATCTTACCTCCTCGTGAACGCAGAGAAATGGGAAATCGGGAACAGATCTAGGGATTTGAGCGATGAACACAAAATCTCGAATCTTGACGAGGATTTAACTCGGATCCTGGCTCGTAAATCCCAGAGTGAAGCCACGCTTCGTCCACCGGCGAATTGGGATGCTATTTCCACTGCGAAGAACTCAAATCCGGCGACGATCCAGAAACAGCCGTCGTGGCCTAGCCGGATCTCGACGACGCCGGGAAGTATGTTGCAGACACAAGAGGACCCGACGAAGATGTACGAGAGCGCGAGTGCTCTGTCTCTAGCTACGTTCGCTTCGCTGCTGATAGAGTTCGTCGCAAGGCTAGAGAATCTCGTGAATGCTTACGATCAGCTGAGTGAGAAAGCCAATTTCAAAGAGTGTTGCTAATATGAACAAACCATGTGAAATGTATACCTTATGTAATTAATAAAGCCTTTCTATCACGCGGGTGACCCAGGTTCGATCTCCGGCAACGGCGTATATTTTTCCCCCGTTATTTTTAAGTTTAAGTACCCTGAACTTTCAAGGATTTGAAATTTGAGCCCCTTACTTCCTCTTCAAATTTTTTAGGGTTGTTGACACCGACTCTCACCAGAGAACGTATCCAATCCAATTGAGATAATCTCAAACCCTAATCCCATGAAGAAAAAGTATGAAAGTTTCAACTTTTCCTTCCAAAATCACGAATCTTTGCTTCCCTTCTGGTTATTGCACACAATTATTTCTATCACCGGCGACGTTTTTGTCGCCGGGGTTGTTTTCGTCGATACCAACTCCTTGTCGGAAGTTGACAAGAGGAAGAAGGGGTATCGAAAGCTTGATGTCTAAGTCTTTGTCTTCATCGTTTCAATCATTATCATCTCTATCGAATTCGTTCTCCTCTCAATCGGAATCAAAGTTAGTTCAGGTTCAGTTACCTTCACCGAGGCCAAAATCTCCACCTCCACAGTTCCCATAGCTAATTGTGGGTTTGGGTAATCCCGACAAAAAGTACCAGGGCACTCGCCACAACGTATCAATCTCTCTCTCTCGTTTTATCACTTTGCATCTTCGTTTTTTTGATTCGTTAACGTTCCCGTTTTGTTGTGCAGGTTGATTTTGAGATGGTAGACACTTTGGCTGATGCAGAAAGGATATCAATGAACACCATTAACTTCAAGGCCTTGTTTGGGAAAGGTTCTCTTTTTCATTCTCTTATCTTCTCTCCATCTCTGAAGTTCTCGTCGTTTAAAGCTGTTTGAGTTAGATTTTTCGTACGTCTATAATGTTTGATGAGGGTTATAGAAACAAGGGCTAACTGCTTTTGGAAAATCCAGCAGTGCTGAGCTGATTCTTGTTTCATAATCCTATTTGATGTATATAACTAGTTTGTAAAGTTGTTTGGTTTGAAAAGGATCAAAGATTCCTAGTTTATTTAGATGCAGAGAGATTGAAATAACATTTTTTTGTTTCTTGATTGTTTCTAACTTTGGATATTGGTTTTTTCTATCGTAGGTGTTATTGGTGATACACCGATTATGCTTGCAAAACCTCAAACTTTCATGAACGCAAGTAGTGAGTCTGTAAGTGAGCCCATTGGAAAACAACTTTGGTTTATTTAGCCAACCTATTACACTAGCTGTTATTACTTGTAGTCTTGATACTTTCTGTTTTGTGATTGCTGAAACTGTTTGAAAGTTGGACAAATAGTTTCCTTTTACAAGATCCCACTAAAGCAAGTATTTATGGTATAGTTTTACATTATCTTTCTCTCTCATTCTCCAAATTTTGGGATTTAGTGTTTAAATGCATTCTTAGAAGAACTTTTTGTGTCTACCTCAGATTTACGATGATTTAGATTTGCCGTTTGGTAAACTCCGTTTACTGCCAAAAGGTGGTCACGGAGGGCACAATGGGTACAAACCTTTTCACTCTATATATTTTACTGGCTTTTACCACTGTTAAGTATTGTCTTAATTACTAAAGGAGCAACTTTGATGGATGTAACTATTTTTTCACAGTGAAAACATAGAGAAGATAAACGGTGCAAGTATTTAGGCGGGCGAAGAGAAACTCTTCAGAACTGTTTTTTGTAAAACATTGATGAAACTGAACTGGTCACTGTTCGTGCAGGATGAGAAGCATTATAGATCGCCTCAAAGGGAACCGCGATTTTCCTCGTCTAAGAATAGGTAAATTTGTTATTTCTCCACTTTGACATACCCATTTTCCGTTTTCCTCGAGTTTAAACAAATCCCTGGATGTTTTGTTATTATGGATTGGACGACCTCCAGGGAAGATGGATACAACAAATTATGTTCTTCGCCAGTTCGATAGACAAGAACAAGATGAGGTAGAAGGAGAATAAATTCCCAACATTGTCTCCATTTTTTTTAGACAAACAAAAGTCTGATTGTTTTCTAATTTTGCAGTTGGATTATACATTCCAAACGGGGTTAGAGGAAATAAGGATTCTTTTGCTCGAGGGATTTAACAAAAACGCAACCTTTGTCAACACTCAGAAATCTATGGAACAACTCGGTTAGAAAAGAGATTGTTCCATCACTTTATAACAACAATAAAGAGTTTTCTGGCTGATTCATTTACCGATTTTTTAATGTTCTTACCATTCATATTTTTGAATCCTTTGGAGTACAATTATATAGGATCAGAAAGAAAACAAGATTATTAGATGGATATTGTGCTCTTAACGCAATAAGTTAATTGCTTTTCTCCATCTCTTTAAAACTTGCCTACGGACCACACAAAAGAAAACTACTAGCAACCTCCGGTTTGGAATATAACACGGTTTGGTTCGGTTTTCTCTGACCAGATAAAATCACAGTTTTTTTTTTCCAAACAAAAAAAATGATACTAGGAAAAGAAAGAGAGATTGTTGTGATAACCTATTCATCAAACAGTAATAGTAAGAACCTTCACGAAGTTATGTCCTGGAGGGCCGACCGAAAGCACGTGATCAATCCACTCGACTTTCCCCCAAATTTCACGGTTTTTTCGCCTCTCAAGCGCAATCACCGCACACCAGAACCACTTATTAGAAAAGTAGTTGTCCCATTTAACCCAAAAAACCGCAATCTTCCCACCATAATCAGCTAAATGAACACAATCAGGAGGAAACTGAAACTTTGGTAGTCCTACCAAACCCTTCAAATCCGTCCACCTCCTTGCCTCAGTGTCATACCACCGAAGTGTTAGATAACCATAGGAAGAAGTAGAGTAAAAAATGTTATCAATCACGCATTGAGAAACTAAAAAAGGATAACGAGACATCCGCCATTCTCCGGCCACGTCCCATCTACCTTCCTTTGGATTGTAACCAAAGACCCCTTTGCTTGTCATCGCTTGGAACTTCCCATCAACACATGCGCTATGGCGCTCAAAAGAATACTC
The DNA here is from genome assembly GCA_900406275.1 of Anastatica hierochuntica. Classification (NCBI taxonomy): domain Eukaryota; kingdom Viridiplantae; phylum Streptophyta; class Magnoliopsida; order Brassicales; family Brassicaceae; genus Anastatica; species Anastatica hierochuntica. The sequence continues at coordinate 6,751 of OVAN01001658.1, forward strand.
GTAGTCTGTCTCAAGGGGCGTCGTAGGATCCCAAATTTGTGTATCGACATCGAACGCATCGAAAAAATTCAAATTCTTCGAGCGTCCAGCTACATATATCTTTCCATCAAGGACGCCAGCGGAAAGTACAACTGGCTTCACCCGCAAGCTTGGAGCTTCACGCCATGTGTGAGACAGGCAATCAAAAACCGAGACGCTAGAGAAGCATGTTTCGAGGGCGGATCTGGTTCCGCCAATGTTGTAGATATCAGAACCAACCGCCACAAGACCAGAATAGAAGGCAAGAGGAGTCTACCAAGTACTTCGAACTTTAGCCAAAACATAACCACTTGAATTCGATCTATTAACGCATAGAGACATTTCTCGATGTTTCCCAAAAGGGATCGGACCTTGTAAAGCTCCGCTGAAACAATGAGAGATCGAAAGCTCTTGGAGACGAGAGAGAGAGTTGGGTAGTATAACCTTGAGACGCGTGCGAGGCAGTTAATTAGCAAATCATCGGGAAGCAACGGAATCAGGATTGATTGTGGCGGCGTGAGGTCTAGTTTCTTCTTCTTATTCTTCGTCGGCGTCGCAGCCGTTGTCTTCCTCTTCTTTCTCGGTGAGGCCATCAGAGCTTTTGTATCACAGCCCAAATCACAGTTTAGAATGCAGATTTATTTTTTTCTTCTTAAATTTATTTATTGTATCAGTTTCAGTGAGCAAGTCGAAGTCGGGAAAAATCAAATCGACTTCTCATTAGTGAGAAGTGAGAACACCGTCCTGTACCTAAACCCTTCCACAAACTTAGCGCCGACGAACCTCTCCGCCCTTTTCGTTAACGGCAGCTATGTACGGCGGAGGTGGGTGTCTTTATGAAACCTTTGAACTGCTTTCTCGCTCCTCTCTTTTGGGACATTCTCGAGTGGTTCTCGTTCAAATTTGGATTTTTTTTTTCCGTTGTGGGTTTAACAGATGAAGTGTCAGCGATTGTGGTTGACTTGGGCTCTCACACTTGCAAGGCTGGTTACGCCGGCGAAGATGCTCCCAAAGTTGTTTTCCCTTCCGTAAGCTCGCATTTCTTAAGTTCATGATTCTAGCATTTGATGTAGCTTGAGTTTCTGTATGTATGGTGTTAGTGTAGATTTGCATAACTGTCTCGTATCTTCAGACATTTGAATTTTTTACTCTTTAGGGTTTGTTTCCCTGATGTGTTCACAAGGTTATTGGGGCAGTAGATGGTGTAGAGGCAATGGATGTGGATGTTGATCCTACGGAGACGAATTCAAATCCCGTGGATTCGAAGACTAATGTCACCGATTCTGAAAAAAAAAAGGGAAAACGCAAGCTCTATGTTGGATCTCAAGCCTTGAATTACCGCCGAGATCGTATGGAGGTTAGCTTTTTTTTCTCTTTGATCTATGTTAAAAAAAGTTAGAAATTGGTTAGTGAATGAAATTATAGGTTGCATTTTCATTTATCAAATATTGTCACCCATAAAAGACGGTATAGTTTCTGACTTGGATTTGGTGGACAATATATGGGAACATGCTTTCAGGTAACTGTATAAATCGCTATTGCTTTTTGATAACCGTTGTTTGATGTCATCTCTAATCGAACTCTCTCTCTCTCTATCTCTCTCTCTCTCTCTCTTTGAAGGAGTTGTCTGATGATTGATCCTAAGGAGCACCCCATGCTACTAGTTGAGCCTCCTTTAAACACTCAACAACAGAGAGAGAAGTCTGATTTATCCCCTTTGATATTTCCTTTTTTTATGTATATGGAGTCATATTGATGGAGTAAGTTACTGATTTCCTCAATCATATATGCTTGATAGGGCGGCAGAGCTAATGTTTGAAAGTACAAAGTTCATGCGTTGTTTATGGCTAAGAATCCTATATTTTCTCTCTACATTGGGTCTTTGCTCTTAAGTTTACCATGGGTTCTGACATGCAGATGTTTAACTATCTACATTTTTTGGACGTTATGTGGTGCTAGGTTCTCACTTCTTTTGCCACTGGGCGTGCTACCTCATTGGTTGTTGACTGGTAAGATGTTCATTCTTTCAAGATTATGTACATGTCTGCCCTACATGTTTGGAAAGTTTACCTTGTTCCTGTTTGGTGTCATTAATCTGAGAAGCACCAATGACAATTTTTTTAACTCTACATACTTTATTGTGTTCCAGCGGTGGAGGATCCACAACTATCGCACCGGTGCATGATGGTTATGTTCTTCAAAAGGTTTTGTATTAATCGATTTGATAAGTATTCAGGCGTTGGGTTTTTAGCTCATCCACGTGAATTTTGACTCGTTCTACTTTTACTGGACTGATGTAGATTGTATACAGGTTTTTATACTCCTATAGTTGATCATACTTTCAGGCTGTTGTATCATCTTCAATTGGAGGGGAGTTTCTTACTGACTGCTTACTGAAAAGCTTGGAAAGCAAAGGAATTAAAGTAATTTTAAGAAAAATCTACTCTGCTCTTTATCTTTTGAGCATATTTACCTGAATTTTGATGGTCATTTCTTCGGCAGATAAGACCCATATACTCTTTTAAGAGAAAGGAAATACGAGCAGGGGAATTCCAGGTGCATGTCTGGATCAGTTGATGAACTACTATTTCAGTATTATTTGTTTATTGAGAGAAGTTTTTGAAATTTGATTGAGTTCTTGACATTTACGATATGATCATTTTACTGGGTAGTGAGACCCAGCAACTGTAGGATTTGTATAATTTCAATTAAGATAGTTGCCACCAGAAAATTCCTTAGATCGTTTTTCTATTGCTCCATCCGAATTCTTGCAAGTTGAAGATGTGGATCTTCTTGACACCACAGAAAGCTACAAACTCTTCTGTCAGGTCTAAAATTTCATAATGACACTTCATTTTTAATTTTTTTAGTGTTTTATGACATGGTTATTCTTTCTCAACAGAGGATGATAGTGGGTGATATCAAGGATTCTATTTGTCGAATTCCTGATACTCCCTATGATGGTATATTATGTTCTTTTGTTTTTCTTTAGTTTGATAAGTTTATTTTCCTTCCAAGTTTATCGTGTTGAGAGTTGAATGTTAGATACTTTTTATCTTTCAATATGTATTGATCACACAACCTTAGTTTTCCTAATGTGCTACATTTATCTGCAGACAAATCATATGCAAACATCCTAACTACGTCATATGAGCTTCCTGATGGCCAGTAAGCTCCAGTTTATGTCTATTGCAGTGTTTTGTGCCTTAAATTACATACTACAATTGTTTTTATTTCTCACGTAAAAAGTTTGTGGTTGGTATTTATACAAAATTTACCTTGTTAAAGTCGTTAGCGTTAGAGGTAGAAGAGTCAGACATTGCTTCTGGAAAACGTGCATGGAATCTAATGTGATCATTGAGAGTTAGGTTAGATAAAGAAAATTTTTGGCCTCGTTCAAGATAGGAAGCTGAACCATTGCCTTTTTAGTCTTTTCTCAATATCGTATTAGCCATGTCTACTGTAGGACGCTTGAGATTGGTGCTGATAGGTTCAAAGTTCCTGATGTAATGTTCAATCCGTCCATAGTTCAGGTACAAAACTCAGCACCATTTAAGCATGATCACATTCTTTAGAAGACTCTGTAGATGACTTTCTGTGTTTATTGCACTTTGCCAGACAATTCCTGGAATGGAAAAGTATGCAGACATGACTACTTCCGTTCGTGGGTTACCACACATGGTACTTGTAGTCTTTAGTTTATGCAAAGCTTCTGTATTTTGTTTGTGTAACTCATCTTCTCATTTTATGAACTTGTACAGGTCATGGAGAGCATCAACAAATGTGATGTGGATATCCGAAGAGAGTTGTACAATAGCATACTGGTAAAAGAACAATCAATTTTGACTCTTAGATCCCTGGTTAAATTGGATGTGTATGATATTCAAAATTTTTTTTGTCACATTATGCCAGCTTGCTGGTGGCACATCATCGATGCAACAGTTGAAAGAACGTCTTGAAAAGGACTTGATAGAAGTAATGTGCCCCTCTTTCTTTTCCTCTGGCTTGTAAGCTTCTCCTGTTTTTAAGATGGCGGAAATCGTTCATTGGACTGTATCTTTCGTTTCAGGAGTCTCCTCACTCAGCTCGAGTTAAAGTATTGGCAAGCGGTAACACAACAGAAAGAAGATTCAGGTTGGATATATTGTTCCACTTCTTCCTCTAGGGAGACCCCAATTATTTGCTTAGATCAACAACACACATGTTATGTATGTGCAGTGTATGGATAAGAGGGAGTATATTGGCATCGCTAGGCTCATTTCAACAGATGTGGTTCTCCAAGTCTGAGTAAGTCTGTTCTGTTCTTACTCCTAAAGAAACTTCTTTTTCTCATTCTTCTCCTAAAACTCGAGCTTCGGATTTGTGGGGTTGGTGTGAAAGATGATAGGTATGAAGAACATGGAGCTTCTTACATCCAGAGAAAGTGCCCTTAAACTGTGGAGGCAGAGAAAACAAAACTTGGAAACTACTAATGTGTTATTATCACTGTGCAACACTGGCTTTTGAATATTGTTCGATATTTGCTTGAACCTTCTTTGGAATGAGTTAGACATTAACAAGCATTTTAGTGGTGTTTCTAAAACTAATCATCAGATATTCTTTTGTTAAAAAATTTCAGATATTTGTACTATATTGTGGTCAAAAAGTTTAAAAAGAAAAGAAAATTATCTAATTGCTTATCAGATTTTCAGACAATTGCAACTGTCCACGTTGCTACCAAACAAAGATTTTTTTTGTGTAAAACACGAAAAGCAAACTTATTAAAAAAAATCAGAATCTGACCCGCTTTATCGTTTCACTCAAAATGCGAGTGACTTTATCAGTTAAACAAAAGCATAAATGAACGTTTTTTTATCGCTTGGATTTTATTAAAATTGTAAAAACAGATACATACCTGCAAATTACATAACGAAAAAGAAACAATGATAAACATGATGGATAACAATGATCTTACCTATCCTATTCTTGGATGGTTTTCTCCCTGATACATTGATGACAGTTCTGTCCAAAGTTAATTTTACTTCCCACCGTTTGCTCTCCTTTTATCCACACTAGTAGCTTGAGTAGAACACAGTTTGAACGTGAAGGAAATTCGTCGCCAGAAACATGACTAATCCAGTAATAATGAGTCTTCTTAGTCCCTTGTAAATCATTTAGTAGAATCCTGAAACGGTATGATCCAACATAAAAGTTCATTGTGAAAAGCGGGTTGAAGTTGTTGATGCGTCTCTAAGACCTTAGTCAAACCGTCGACATTCCAATCCGGCAACATCCCGTCGATCTTCTAATTCAGTAACACCCGTCAATCTTCTAATCCGGCAACACCCGTCGATCTTCTGGTCCGGCACAAAAAGAAAAATCATATAGATAATACCAAAATCCACCAAATCCAAAATACCAAAACAAATTTGATGTAAATAATAAAAACGAAAGATAAAAAAGAAAAGAAAAAGCAGATCAAACGCTAAAAGGACCGGTGACGGTGTTTTAGGAGCCACCTGTCATCGGTCCCTAAATCGAAGATGAAGAGAAAACGAAGTTTGTGGCTAGGGTTTTGGAGAAATAGGAGAGGATCTAGCATAAATGAACGTTTAGAACCACACGATATATACAGAAATTAATATTATAGTGTTGTTGATAGTCGTAAATAGTAAGTCATGACTTTTTTTTATTAAGGGTAACTTTGTGGAATATTTATATATGCTCCACTATTTAAGCTTATAGTCTAACCTTTAGATTATTTAGATTAGTAATTTTTGGCTTAATTCTGGACCACTCTCTTCCTCTTGAGAGAGTGATTTATTTTATTTGCCCTTATACCCCCCCACAAAACTTCAAATGGCTCTACAAGTTTATACATATATCCAAACGAAATTGTAAATACACGGAAAAAGTAGATTTTTCTCTTTCTAACGTGTTTTGAATTTTTCGAAACGGATATATATTTTGCAAATACACGAAAAATGTTGAAACATGTATAAGGAATTGTATACTATTTAAATAAATAGTTTATTTTTATATAGTATGTCTATTTATTACAAAAATTTAACTTCCATATAAGATAGTATAAAAAATACGGCAATAGACTATTTTTAAATAGATTGTCTATTTCCGCGCGTCTATTAATTTCACAAATAACCAAATATCAAGGAGGAGGAAATGTGATTGGGGTTTACAGTTTTATTTAGTAATGTTAAAAGTATCACGACACAAAGTTTTGAGAAGGAGCGATCTAAACAAAAAATTGAAAGAAGAGAAAACTATGTTAAGCAACATATATACCGTCTATTTTTTGCAACATTTCTATAAAATGAAAAGGGCAAAATCTATCTAAAATTTTGGAAACAATAGGTTTTTTTAGGTGCTATAAACTTAATTAATGTGGATGGGATGACTAGTCAATCAAAGCTTACAAAATCAACTGTTAAACAAAAATCAATTGTTAAACAAAAATCAACTATTTTCAAAAATCTTACAAAATCAACTATTAAACAAATGTAATTTAATTTTCAATTTACTTATACAGAAGTAGTATTTAATAATGACATTGTTTACTAGTTATATTGGGTTAACTTGGGAGTGTATTACATAATTACACAATCAACTAGTTGTTAAATGAAAAATTGTGGGGAATGATAATTAAGCGGATGCATTGCATAATTACACATTATATAATTAAATGCAACAACATAAAATTTTAAGAAATCGCTAATTACAGAATAGTTGAACCATGTTATAAACTAAAAGTTAAAAATTGTTAGTTGTATAACATAAAACAAAAAATAGAAAAACGATTTCATGTAGACAGAATATTATTTATGTAGGAGAATCGGGGAGTGTGAGAGTAGAGAGGAAAGACAAAATTGGAATTAATAAAACTTACATCTCTTTTATCATATACTT
>OVAN01001658.1:13723-39019 GCA_900406275.1 Anastatica hierochuntica
TTTTATTAAATATACTAGGTGATACATCTGCGCTACGCGCGGATTATTGTTATAAATTTGTTTTTATTATTTTTATTATACGGCTATCTTCGTAAATTATTTATGGTGTATATTTTGGTTCATAATATGCATTATCTACATCTACGGTGTTGTTTTTTTGATGTGCATATGTAGTTCAAAAATGAAATATAAAAATATGTTTCACTAAATGATCTTTTGGCTGAGCATGCAAGTCTCTCTTTTAACTCTTTTATATTTCCTTTAATTGATCACACCTCTCTGTGGTTTTTACAAATGCTAATGGTTCCCGTTTTGTAATTATCACCTTGGTCACTTCTCTAATATCTTTAGATTCTTATTTGTTATCAATCTAAAGCTAAATCAAGAGATCAAACACAAACATGTCCATCTGTAAATTTTTAAACATTTTGGTGATCTCGTTAATATTTTTGCATTTTCCCAAAAGTTATGCCTATGTTTTACTTATTTTCAATGTGCATTCTCTTTTCTTCTTTTGTTAAGACCATAGACCACATCAATTGGAGATGTGAGACATGCCAATATATATCAGTGCCGTGCTAAGGTATTAGGGGGCTTGAGGCAACTTTTATATTTGTTTAACAAATACTATAAAATAATTTAATACCACAAAAAAGTTTATTCCAAAAATATAATTATGAAAGAGGTTTTTCTGAAAGTATTTCTAACTTTTTTTTCAAAAATACTACAAACATTGAAAACGATTTAATGGTAAAGCAGCTAAAATTTGAGTGAAAAAATAGTCTTTTAGATTTGTTTTTAAGATATATAGTTTAATATTTTGGACTAAAGATTTAGTTTTAAATGTTTTTTTAGCAGATTTAGTTTTGAATTTTAAAGTTTATTTTAAGGTAGTTTATCAATAAAGAAATATTTTATGGTAGTTTAAGGTAAAAAAACTTTTGGTGATATTTTTGAATGAACACTAAAATTTTAGTGATGGCACCTTTAAAAAAGAAAGGATATTTTTTTTGATAATTTCTCGAATTATAAGTTAGTAGCAAAATAGTGTTACTTAATAAATATAAAAACTGTGTTCGGGTATCAATATAGAATGAACGAATCTTATTATGAAAAAGAAACTGTTGTTTTAGTAGAGAAGTTTGATTAAGTTTGAGATTAAAAAAGGAAGCTAAAATTTTAAGTATATCTTACACTTTAACCATTAACCATTACACCAACATTGATTTGTTATAATTAGGGACCTCAAAATTTACTTAAAAGTATGGGCCTAAGGCTAATGCCTTTTTTGCCAAAGGTAAGCACGGCCCTGCATTATATATACTATGTCAACAGGTAGGTTCGTTGCACATTTTTTTTTAGAGAAAATCTCATAAAAAAAGCATTCAAAGTGGTATCCACTTCCACTTTAAACTTTGAAAATTTTTCACTTCTACATTAAACCTTCGAAGTGAAAACTTTAACAATTTAATCCTCAAAAGTGGCTAAATTGTGAGCATTGACCGTTGACTTAACGGTTCTGTTAAATATACTAACGGAAGCGCTGACGTGGCACTAAAATAATATTATTTAAATAAATTTAAATAATTAATTTATTAATTGTTTTAGTAAATTTGTAATAATTGATTTTAAATTTATAAAAATATTGGAAAATATTGGAAAACTTATTTAAATTATGAAAATAACTCTTAAAAAGTTAAATTTATAAATAAAATTTTAAAATAATCTAAATTTTGAAAAACATTTATAAATGAAAAACTGAAAAGCAAATGATTAAAACTATTGGAAAACTCAAAAAGTTATGAAAACCAAAAAATTAAATTTTGTATTAAAATATTAAAATGAGGTTAAGGTAGAAAAATATTAGAAAAATATAAGAAATAATTAAATTTGAGTTTATACAAATAATTTTTTTAAACTAAGAAATTAAAAATAAATAAAATAATAAAAATTAAAAAATTGAAAAACTAATAATATAAAAGCTAACAAAAATTTGTTTCTCGATTTTCAATAATTTATATTTAATTAGTTTTAATTTTTTTGTTTGTTTTCTATTTTTAATTATTTCTAGCTTCTTAGTTTTTGAAAAAAATTCTTTTTTTGTTAACTCAAGTTTGTATTTAATTCATATATTTTTTAATTTTTCTCGTTTATAACTCATTTTTAAATTTTGTAGTAAATATTTAAAATTTTTAATTTGGTGTTTTTAGTTTCAGAACATTTTTAGTTTTCCAATATTTTTAATCAATTGCTTTTGAGTTTTCATTTTTTAATTTCAAAATTTTTCATATTTTTAAGATTTTTCTTCGCCATAACTTCCTCTTCTTGCCTTAAGTTATGGTGGTCAAGGTCTCTCTCTTATTATCTTTTTTCCCATATTTTACTCTCTCTCTTATTATCTTGATAGTGAATTTCCATTAATGGATTGTTAGTGATATGCTTTGATTGGGAATAAAGAGTGTTTAGATTTAGTTGAAGTGAGATTGCGAAGCACTAAAATTTGTCCAAGGTATTACTGCTTAATCATCTCTTCACCATCTAACGTGTATTCACTTAACCTTTAAATCTTGTTGGGTGCAGACATTAACGAAACTAAGGTTCTCAAGGATTGACTTTTCTGATGAAGAGATAGATGTCTCAAAGTAAATCTTCTACATGAATTTTGTTTCTTCATGTTGTTCTGGAAACAAAGAAGTGTAATGTAAACAATTGTAGAATTTGCTGAAAGAAATGACTTCCATCCAATGTTTTAAATCCACCTGGGAGAGAGTATGTGATTGCATCAGTGAGATACGTCTGCTTTGACCTTTTTTACCTTTCAGTTGTATAGTTTTGCTACTGATTCTCAAGTTTGTTGTTGGTGTCTTAAGCTGCCAGCGTGCTTTGAGAAAACTTTTGCTTCTTCTAACTATCATTGTATAAGAAGATGCTTTAAGGGTTAGTATTTTGATATCAAATCTTACGTCTTGCCTAAGACATTTTCATTGTATCATTGGTGCCTGTTCGTGGATTTACCCCATTTTGAAGTTTGTTTTCAACATCTATAGCACCAGGAAGAATGAAAACATGTTCCATCAAAACATTTACGTAACGGGAATTACTCAAGTTTTAAAAAAAGTTTAAGAAGTGAAGTTTTATGCATGAAGAGCAACCTTAAAAATGGACGTCTTGACTCGTGAGATCATCGTAACGACAACGTTGGTAATCCATCAAAACACAGAGGTATCTTATGGCTTCTCTCTTCTCTTCTCCTCATCAATCCAATATCTCTCTCCTGCACATCAAAATTTCGACCTTTTTTTATTCTTCTCATGGCCTTTTCTTGGCTCAGCTTCTCTGTCCTTCTTCTGCTAGCTTCTTTTCTAGTTTCGATAACTTCCCCTTTAAGAGAGACTCTTGTGCTTCTCTGCATTCTAGCTTCCAGAGTTTAAACCTCATGCTTCATTGGCTCTTCCTCTCCTGCACCCAATTTCTTACTGAATCGATCTCTTTAGAAGTGACTCTCTCCCCTAATGTTCTCATTCTTCCAGCTTCTTTATTGCCATCTCCCGTCCGGCAAGTTCTTTCTCCATCATTTTTTTAAAGCAAGGCTTGACAAAAGTGGTCAATTGTTACTGAGAATATTGTAATACTGCAAGAGTGGAGGAACAAAGAAAAGAAGCATGAAACAGAGGGGATACATGAAGCAAAGGGGAAGGAAAGCAAGCTTCGGGAATCTAACAAAGGTAGGTGAATGAACTCAGTTGCTGATGCGGGTCCTCTTCCCTGATGCGGTTCTGAAAAATTAATATTACACATATTACATTTTCAATACCCACTATGTTAAAACTTCATTCATGCAACACGGATCGGGTTTCGATAAATCAGATTATATTTGGTAATCTGATTATCAAGATCAAACAATCAGATTATCAAGACCAAACAATCATTACTCCACACAACTAAGGATTAAAAGAGATGACACATTCAAAATAAATGTAGAGTGATCTTACTTTTCTTAGTTTTCTATGAATAGTTTCTCTTCCATTATCAGTAATGTGAATAAATGAATCAATTACGAGACTTCTTCCAAAATCTTGTAAAAACTAAATCTAGATTTCTACAATGTTATTATAATCCAAGAGAGACGTTGAACCATCATACACCAAAAAAAATCTTAAGAACCTTAGATTTAGAATCGGAGATGGACTTGAAACTCTTGGCAGATGATTTCTAAGGACAAAGTAACTTTAAAGTGAAATTCAATCCAAATCGATTGGATCGAATGATATATTGCAGCGCTCAAATTTCAAACATTTATTTATTCCAAATACATGAAAGCAGATGCCGAACACATGTGTTGCCGGTGTAAGCTTCTCACGCTCTCGATGCCGGACACATGTGTGTGCCGGTGTAAGCTTCTCACGCTCTCGATGTCGAACTGATGGCTTCTCACCTTTCGCGCATTGAGAACCAACGGCGTGATCGAAAAAGCGGAGAAGGATCTCACCGATTCGATTATGAGTGAGGAGCAAAGATGGATAATTCTTATTTAAATAGCTTTTAATCATCTAATATGAGTGAAAGTTGAGGAAGCGGAAGGGGTAATGAGACGGATGTTCATTTGAGACTAAGAGAATTTAGGGTTTCAGTGGATTGTCAATGGAGGAGAGGAGCAAGGCGGAAGGGAGATGGGAGGAAAACGTCAAAAATGTTAGAGATAATGTTCTGCTGCGGTATCGATGGTATGGTGGGCTAGGAGGTGCGATGACTTTATAGGTTATACCGCGGGAATAGAGGAGTTCGGGTGTTAGAGGAGGAGGCATCTAAGCCGCCAGGGGCTATTAATTGGGGAGCAATAACGGTAGGGAGAGTGGGCGTGAGTGATGGAGGAGGCGAGAGGGTGAGGTGGAGGTTAATGGCTAGGGATTGTAATAGATTGAGAACGTTTTGGAGGTTATAGCTGTGAAATATGAAGAAGAAGCTAAAATGGGGTTAGGGTTAAGTGGTGTTGGGCTTTTAGGTTCTTTGGGGCTGGTTTGGAGCTAATTGGGCTTTAAATTCACGGGTCGGAAATTTGTTATTTCAAGGGTGTAGAAAATAGCGTATAAGAAGATGTGAGACTGCTGATGTGGCGTGAGGAGGAGCTAACAAAAAGAAGCTGATGTGACACCCTTGAGAAGCCAAAGATAAGCCCTTTTAGTTAGTTAGACTAAAGGATGAACCGCGCTACGCGCGGTTTTTTTCCTACCAAAATTTTTTTGGAAAATGGTATTCAACTTTTAATAAAAAGAGTTACTTTAACATGTGTTTATTTGATGGTACTAATGGTGATAATTTTATGTATTATATAACAAATTATAGTGAAAACTTGTTGGAAAAAGTCGACCGTAGCTTTTTATTCTCAAAGATTTTTGGTTTTTTAAATTTTTTTATAATACGCTTAAATCTTCTACGTTAAAGCAATATTATTATTAATTTTTAAATTAATCTTGAAGATATTAGCATTTTTAATTTGTACTACTTATATGAAGATTTTTTGAGTAATAAAGTTATTTGTATCAATAGTTTCTTAAGATTCACATCACATTCAATTTAGGGAATGGTGGAACGTAAGTTACATACTATTTCTCCTTTGTGAATACTTGTTCTTCCAAAGAGATCCCATCATCATATTTACCGAAGCATGCCTGATGACATTCTGTTAAGTAGAGATGACAATATTCATTATAAGACAACCTGATGTAGAAAATATTGAACTCCTTTTAAAGAAATTCGTTTCAGCCAATAATTTAACCGATTTTAACTAAGTATAAGAAATCCAAAATCTTATTGGTAAGTATAAGGAAACAATAAAATATTTTCGTAAATTCAATATACTTTATAGTCCACCATATTTTTTTAATTGTTAAGCTTATGTGTGCATTGGAGAAATTGTTGGATCCGCATTATGCGCGGATTTATATTCATTAATTAGCTGATATATTTCATTTCAGTAGTTTGTGGAAAGTATTTATGTGTTGACATGTTTAAAATGAAATTTTATATTAATATTGAAATACAACTTTTAATTGATATATTTATATTAATATTCTTATATCTACATATACGTAAGAAATATTATTAAGATGAATTTACTATCTTTGTTGATCCAAAAGAACTGAATATATTATTTTAATTAATTATAGAAATTATAAAATAATTATCTAACCAATTGTTTTCAAAATCCATCATTTTTATCTTTGAATCATTTTTTATGTGTGGATATGCTTGTTTTAATTAAGCATTATAGGATAGGTTATGATGCATCAAACATCCGAATAAAGACTATTTTTATATTTTTCTCATTTTGAAATGCACAAACTCATTATTTGTTTTTTTCTCCTCACTTTTCCTTAAGTAATCTAGCCTTTTGAATATTACATGTTACTAAATCATGCACCGTAATTTGTCACTAAATTAAAGTCAGAACAAAATTAAATACGACTATTGAACTGAAGAATCGTGACACATTTGACCAAAAACCGAGAAATGTAAACCATTGTTTTAGCTCAGGATTTGCAAAACTTAATCTTTTTGATAAATAATGATAGAAACTAAAATATATTGTTTTGTTTTAATCTCATAAAACTAAAATAAACATGAAACCTATAGAAAGAATTTTCAATTCTTCTTAAACAATACTAATTAAAAACTGATATTGAATAGTCGTTTACAACATAAAATTATACTACTGTAAAATCGATTTCTTTTGGATGTAAATAAAAAAGCAAAACATATTTTTCAGCTTTTTTGTGTCGTTTTTTCTTATTCCATTTTTGGTTGGTAATACTAATATAAAATGAAGTTCTTTATTTTCTGAAATATTATTTGGAGCAGTTTGATTATTTGTTGTTAGTTTATTTTCTAGATCAATTTTTAAAACGATGAACTGATACTCCTAACACCCTTTCATCCATTGTCAAGCTAAGAAGCTCTGTTTCAATGTTTCTCTCAAAAGGCAGTTTATCAAACCGGAACCCTCTGTTTGAGACCCAGTCTTCGCTCTCTAATGCTTTGGTCGCAGCTCTGAATAGAGCACAAGCTCACCAGAGGGGAGGGTATTTGGAGCAGCAAAAGAGCTAGCCTTTCTTGGCGATTAATGTCGAGCTCGGGCAGGCTCATTGTCTCGATGTGATGATCCTAGTGTGGGTAAAGTGATGAGAGAAGTTGGACTCTCTAGTACTTCCGTGAAGAGTAACATAGAGGATGATTCATATTTTTTCCATTATTTTCTATGGCTCTTTGTCTTCCGTTGGTGTATTCTCTTCTCCTTGGGTCAACGTTTTCATTTTTTTTCTTCGTCTTTGTCACTTTCTAATTATGCAAGTTACAAATTATTAATGATTTTGTTAGTTTTTAAATTGAAAACTGCATTGTAGATGTGTAAAGTGTGAGTGAGATTTGTTACTTTGATCAGATTATCAGTTTTCACTGTCTTCTTAAGCAATTGAAGAGCTTCTTGTTTGTGGAGTTTCATGAGTTTTTCTTCTTGTCCTTTCTTTTGACTCATTGCTTCTTCTTCTTCCTTTGTCCTCTTATATTCTTGTTCTTTTCAGCAGTGGTCATTCTTTTCATGAATTGATGACTCTTTATTCTTTTCTTGCATCTTACGTTGTTTCTCAATCATTATTTGAAGGTACCGACCTTGTTCTTCGATTTTGCAATTGCCATGATCTTTGGATCTGCATAGTATTTAAGACCAAAATAAGATCAAAATCAACACTTAAATACCAAAGCCTAGGAATCTTTTCTACCTCAAGTTCTCGTGGAATTTTTTATGTTACCACTAATAGATCATTTTCCACTTAATTCTATTACCATTTTAACCATTTTCTCATATGTTCACAATAATAGATCAACTATTTTCATTTTCCATAATAATAAACAATTATTTCTTTGTTCATTTTATGTCATATATATTAGGCTATCTAACTATTTAAAAGTATTATCGTTAAAATTTTCGTAAATACTTTTTATTTTTTGAAAATTTGTAATATATCTATATATATATATATAATTACATTAAAATAAATCATTTCTATTGAAATTGATTTTGTATTAAAAAAAACTCTAAACAATGTAAAAGATGTAATAAAGTATTAATATAAATCCGTTTATTTTTTCAAAATGAGTTTTCTCCTCTTTTACATAAATCGGTTTTATATGATGTCTATTTTAAAAGAAATCCTACTCGGACATAAGGAGATAGTAGAATAGCAAAGAGGAAGGAACTCACTCATTTTCTTTAACTTGGCACCTAAACTATCTCCCAAACAATAGGTAATGAAGCAGAAAGAACATGGCGATAAAAATTTGCATTTGCATTTTGTGAGTATACATTTATGCAGAAATCTCATCAAGTTGTGGGTATATATGATTCACTCTTCGACTTCTCTAGCTCTATAGTTTGGTTTCCCCATGTGTTATGCAGATTTTGAACTTGTCTACAAACTCCAAGGAAGAAACTTTCTCGTTTCTTATCCTCTTAAACTCAGGACTCAACAGTCTTCTGTGGCTAAAGCCATACAGCTTCAGCACTTGATTATCCGCAAGATTGAAAGCACTCTCCATGCTCTTGAAGCACCTATCGACTGTGTAATCTGCATAGTTGGCACACAGTTTACACCCCATGTAATGTGTCACAAAGGGTCGTCGCTCATCTCCCAATCCCAGATGGTACTTCTCTATCATCTCTTCATATTTACCATCCAAAACATCACAAGACCCTTGCAATTAGTCTTGATTCTCAAGAAAGCCTTCTCCATCCATTTATTCTTCTGTGAAACCAAGAGGTATATAAATGTTGATTGATCATCCACCTCAAATTCTGGCCGACCTTTCAAATAAGCTGATCTTCCCAGCTTCGTCACGGATAGGCCCTTGTGGTCCCATTGGAGCCCAAGCATGTAACAAATCGAATGACCACTGACAATTCCTCAACCAAAAACTGCCCGTGTTTTCAATGTAAACACACCCTTAAACATCTATTTCTTTTGGTGTTTTGACCAAAAACCAAAAAGTAAAACACATCCTTGCGTCGGTTTTATTTTTGGTACTTTAAAGGCTTAAACCTTATAACTAATTTCCATTGTGTTTTGGGAATCTTTAAGGCCATGATTATTGGGACTCTCACATGAGTTTCTCAACATTTTAAAAGACTCTCACATTAAAATAATATTAGTTTTGATTAAAATAGTTTCATAAGTGATCTTGTTTCTTTCATGTTCTCGTTGTAGAATAGTTTCATTTTTTTCACCAACTTTTTGATTCTTGCGATTAATATCTATCATCTAATCTATCATGTGTTTGTTGCGGAGTTTGTTATTTATGTGCTAGACAAATCAATCGCAAGGTGTTTACACTTTATTGAAACTAAAATTTTTGAAAATGTGGTTTTTTTTTGTTCCTCGATTATAACACATGCTTTTTGATTCTATGTTTCAGTGGCATCAAAGGGAAAGAAGTAGGAGATGAGAGACAATAACGCTTAATTCTTTTAATTAATGGGAACTTCTAAATCCTTAAAATGCAAAACTCTGCAATGATTAGAACACATATTTCTTTAGAACTTTTCAACAACTTCAAGTTCCCAAACAAAGTAGTGAAATGAGTTTCAAACATCTTGCTGTTCTAATTTTATAGATTTAAAAAGCCCGTAGTTTTAGTTATTAACACTATAAAATCTCAAACTTTTTGTTTATCAGCCGTCTCCAAAACTTCTATCTCTAATTCTCTCATTACTTCTTCTTCCTCCTCTTCACGACGAAAACAATGGCGACGTTCACTCATCAGACTCCACAGACCCATTTCCTCTCAAAGATTCATCTTAGAGCTATGCCCAGAGCCATGCCCAGAGCCTTCTCCGCCAGGGTCAAAATGTCTTTTCAGGAATCTGAGCCTTCTCTCGTCCCTTCATCGGCGTTACCGACACCGTCGGATAGGAATTTCTCCCTGTATTTTCCGATGTAGATTTTCTATACAACTCCGTCAATATGGCATCAAAAGACTCTGCGGGGAAACGCGTTGCCTTCGACGGCCGAGAATACATGGCATAGGATCTCAAGGCGTCGATATCGCTTTGTTCAATGCCAGCCGATCTATAAGTAAAGAGTTTGGGCCTCTCGCGACAGAGAAAGGAACGATCGTTGTCGATAATAGCTTGGCGTTTCGAATGGTTTAGGGCATTCCGTTGGTGATTCCGGAAGTCAATCCTGAAGCAATGAAAGGGTTTGAAGTCTGAAATGGAAAAAGAGCTTTATTGGAAACCCTAATTGCTCCACCACAATATGTTTGATAGCTGTAAATTTTGGTTTTTGGTTTTATTTCTCGTAAACTAAAAATTCTTATCAAACTCTTTGGTTTTGCAACTTGTTTGCTTAGGGAATCAAAATTTGAAGGCCAAAAAAAAGTATACAACTTTGGAATCATAATATCCTTCATACCACTGTAGCTAACGAAGGACGACTCAATAGAGCGGTTATCCTTCTAAAGCTCCATACGCAACAACGAATTTTTTATATAGATTCACAAACGTTATTGAGTGGATTAGGCCAACGGCCACTTCACATATGGAGCTAGACTCGGACTTGAGAAGATTGACAATGAGATTCAAACAACCATGCATTATCTGAAGAATACTTCCAAAGAGCTTCTACGACTTGTTCTCTGTCACGAGGATCATTGTCTTAGTCGAGTATTTGCACAAACAAAGCCACATAGCTATCACCAAAAGTTGAAGAAGAGCTTTTACTCCTCACTTCTTCATCATCTCCAAACTAAGGTTATACATAATCAGACAAACACAAAAAGTACAAACCTTTAACGTATAATCGATGTTAGTTTCCGATTCTACACAATCTAAGAACGTAGCTCAATATAGTGACTTACATAAGCGAAGAAACTTTGTATATGTGGAATCGGAATGTTCAGCTTCTCGACAATGGGCATGATCGAAACTCAAATTAGGGTTGGAGAAACCATGATGGAGACAATGTTTCGAGTGGTAAAGTAATGGAATGTTCAGTTTCTACAATGGTAAGAGTTTGATTACATCAACCCTTACGACTGTGCATGAGGATTATTTCCGTCTCGGAATTCATTTTTCAAGGAGTTCAATTTATAATGATTTTTCTGTAACGATTATGTTTCTCTTTGATTAACAATCTTACGTGAGTTTTGCTTTTAATTTTTGAAATTTAAAAGTTGGGCTTAATATGAACTTGGAAGAAGGAAACGCAATTGTGGAGAAAATGAGAAGTTGGGATTAATGTAGCTATTCTCTCTCTCATTGATTAAGTGTGTTGATGTGGCAGCAAAACAATGAGTTTTTAAAAGTTGATGTGGACACTCTAGAAAGCTAGAGATAAGTCCTTTTAATTAGTTAGACTAGGGGAAGGCACGCGCTACGCGCGGGTTTGTGTTTGTGATATCTTTGTCGGTTGTCTATGTTACGGGTGGTTTTCCCGTTTTTTTTTATGGTGGTTTGTTTTGTTTTGTCTTCCCTATTTGTAGTGTGCAATGTTGTTGGAAAAATGTAATCGAACATGCATGTAGCACGAAATAATAAGGTCCTTAAGGTAAAAGATGTCCAATGCTCGTAGCGTTTTCACTGTTAACCACATATATGTTGAGGTCTCTATGAAAGCATCCTTTTGTAGCGGGGAAATGTCTTTCGGTGGCCTTTGCGTTCCTTTGTTAGTTGTTATGCCTTTCTTCATGCAGTGTAGATGTTGTTCTCGTCTATGTAGATCTACCATTTGGTTATCTGCAATTATCATCCAATTTGTGGTTAGTTTGGTATATGTATTTTTCCGCCAATGCGTCATTCTACACGGTATTGTTTACTTTTTTTTTTAGTTTAGTTTCTTCTAATATTTAGGATTGCATACCTTATTTTTTGGGGAGTCCGCAGTAAATTTCTTTGTAGACGATATTCTTCAAACTTTCTTTTTGTTCCTCTTCTCCTTGTAAGATTTTTAATCCTTGTGGGGTCGTGACTCTGGAAAGTGCGATATAAAGTTGCCCGTGACTGAAGACTGGTTTAGGCATGTAAAGGAGTACCTTTTTCAAGCTTTGCCCCTGTCTTTTGTTGATTGTCATCGCGTAGCAAACCCTCACTGGGAACTTTCGTCTGCGTAGTGTGAATGGGTGATTAGTTTTTATTGGTGAAAGAATAATCCTCGGTATTAGAACACTTTGTCCCGCATTTATCCCCGTGATCACCTCGCCCTCAATCACCCTCTCCCCCAGTTATGTGATGGTTATATTTTGAGCTTAAGCTTATGTTTTGGGAGTCCAGGAAACTCTAAGGAGTTTAGATACTCAGTAGGGTATATTGCACCGTAGTCGCGCCTGACTGTCTCGGATATCTCGTAGCTATCTGCGCTTAGATATTCTTTTGTTTCCCCGGTCATCTTGCTCAACATGTAGTCATTAATTTCATCAACAGTTTCATTTCTGGGAGTTATTACAGCATGCTTTGTGAATTGTTGGCGGGCTTCTTCTGCGGAGTTTGTTGAGGATAGTGATGCTGCTGCTATATCTGCTAATGGGTCTCCACTTTTATTCATCAAGAATTCAGGCTTAACATATATCATTTCTCCACCGTCATCCTCTTTTGTAGGCGATTCATTGGTCAGTGGAGCGGTCCCGTCTCTAACACTGAGTAACCATGAGGCGAATCTTGTTTCTGATGGATCGAGCCTCATATTCTTCTCTAGTGTTAAGATGTGGCAATGGCCCCATAAATGCGATTGGCTAATGGAGGCCATCACTTTGTCAGCTCTTGTTCCCTGTGGTATGACTGGTAAGATTTGCCTGAAGTCTCCTCCAAGTAAGATTGTTTTTCCTCCGAATGGCTTACCGCTTGTTGTTGCATCTGTTTCTAAGAGTAGGTCTCTAAGTATTCTGTCAAGCGCCTCGAAGGTATGTTTATGTGCCATAGGTGCTTCATCCCAAATGATGAGCTCCGTCTTTGCTAGTAGTTGTGAGAGCATTGTTCCTCTTTTAATTTCGCACATCGAGTCTTCAATGACATCGAGAGGTATTTTAAACCTCGAGTGAGCCGTACGACCTCTTGGAAGGAGCAATGCTACTATACCTGAGGAAGCCACCGGTAGTACCACTTTCTCGATCGACCGTAATTTTGAGATGATTTTTCGGTACACATATGTTTTCCCAGTACCTCCTGGGCCATAAAGGAAGAACAACTTGCCGAGTTTTTTGTTGACTGAACCTATTATTGCTTCATATGCTAATTTTTGCCCTTCGTTAAGTGTGTAGAATAATTTGTCATGGATTTGTTTCTCAGCAAGGGTGTTGTATTGTAACTCTTGTGTCCACAGGCTGTTTTTTAAATCCTTTAAGATGTTTGGACTTGGTGCAGGCATCTTGGTGAAGTCTGATAGTGACTTGTCATGTAGGTGCAATAGTTTCTCGACTTTTATCAAAGTGTACTCTTTTAGATCTTCTTCACGTAACTCAAGGTCCTTGAACCCAAAAGTTTTCCGCTTTTTGTAGAGGATGTCTTCAGACGACATTTTCCAGCAGTGTTCCCATAGTTTTTCAGGCTTTACGACTTCACAATATATCAACATGAGCACAAATAGGTGGCGGAGTTTGTGTGGTGTTGCCCAATGATTTGCTTCGTCCATTGCATGAAATCATTCTTTGTCATTATCCAGCAACCATCGTGTTATGCAGGCATCCTTAAAGGTTGCGTGTCTAACGCCATTTATTGTTAGAATATCTTCGCACGATGTTGGCCCAACTACGACATTGAGTAATATTCGGAGATAATATAGCTCCCCAGCAGCTGGGTGGATGTTAACTATTCTGCCAATTGATCTCCCACGCTTACGTTTATGCCAAGCTTTAGCATCTTGATCCCATACATAAAATAAGGGTATCTCAATGTATGTTAACTTTTTGGCCTCGTGATCATTTTCGTTCAGCTCCATTCATGCGGTTAACATGGTTTTGTCTATAACGATTTTTTGATGAACACGTGCAAGGTCATCAGTATCTTTGTACGTGATTGAGTGCTGATCTGGCAAATGGATAATAAGCTTCTGCACTGACGGTTTCCTTTTATGGATGTGGAAAGCTAGAAGTCGCCACATAGCTTCGCATGCAGATAAGAAACGGGCATCAAGGTATTCTTTGATCTCATCTCTAGGTTGCATTGAAGCGTTATTTTCGTCTGTCTCCGATGATTGCGGTCTTCCTTTCTCGATCAAAATGGTCGCCTTGTCAACCCCTTTTGTTATGTACTTGAAGAGGTACTTGATTTCGTTTGTCGTGTTGCACCACTCCACGTTTATATGGGCTTCGTACTTCTTGAGGATGTCAAGATTATGTGGAATAACATAGCGGTTGTCCAACTTTATCCCTCCTTTCGTAGCCACACTGTCTTTGTTTTCCCTTCGGCGGTATATGATGTACCCGTTTTTGTCGACGGTTGTTTCCTTTGTAAATTCTCGTGGATATTTCTTTGTGCATACGTTTTTCTCCATGCATGGTGATTTAGGCCTGTGTACACCACATGGCTCATGCATTATGTGCTTCTGCACGAGCTCGAACCCTTCGGGGTCTTCTTTCTTGTTTGGCAGCTCAGCACATATTATTTGGTCGATTTGTTCAGCCGTGGGATTTTTGGGTGCTTTGTCAAGCCATATCAAGATATGTGCGTGAGTTAAGCCACGTTTTTGGAATTCTATGGTGTGAAGCGCTGCAATGGTTAAACTTTATGGGTTAGTTTGGTTGCATTAGGAAAAGGGGAGCAAAATGTTTGGATGTTTACATGCAATCTGTGGGTTGAAGAATGTCCCGTATTCTAGATTTTTTAATAGTTCGTCGAGCTTTATTTTGAATGCACGACTCTCTATTTCTGGTCTTTCGTTCCCTGATGCCCCCCTATGTGGCTAGATGGTCCTTTATTTCCTTCCAGTTTGGATTTGCTGTCATAGTGATGAATAGGGTTGGGTTTCCGTATGCCCGACATATAGCCATTGCGTCGTGGTATTTTTCTATCATGTACCTTGGCCCACTTGTGAAACTGGATGGTAGTATTATTCGGGAACCATGTTTCTTAGCTTCAGTGTCGCCCTTACTCACCCCGTCGAAGACATTATTGTATAGATCTGCTCTTAGTTGGACTTGGTTGTCTTTAGCCCAACGTAACCTCTCTTGCTCAACTGTTGTGTATGCATCGACAATATATTGGTGAAATAAGCATCCAGCCATTATAATTGTCAGACCTTCATTTAGTCGTGTTTGGATTTGGTATGCATAGAAGTCGCGGATACTAATGAATGATCGTTTTGATTGTCCAGCTTGAGTGATGGCATGAGGGATTTCTGTGTGAAATCCATATTCTCCGTATGGGAAGAGTAGAGGATATTGCAAGCTCATGAACAGGGGGTGGTCATCTCTAATTTGTTGCAAGTGTGTTGATTGAAGCTGCACAACAACGTCTTTGTAACCAGTTGTTGCAGATATATCCCCGACGATTAATCCGACTACCTCCCCGACTTCTGGTAGATCATACGTCTTTCCTTTTGTTTTTTTTCCCTATTATTCTGATTGAAAGATCTTCTATATCGTTAGCTTTGAACCTGTCCCTTGCTTTGCAGAAGAATTTGCAAAGGCAATTATGTTCATCAAGCATCTTGATTAGACCTTCAACTATTTCTTCGCGTAATTCCCCTCCGGATTTCCTCATTGACATCGCGTTGATGCGATTTCGAACCTCGTTCTCTGTGTCCACAATATACATTTGAAGATACTTTGGCGGTTCTCCTGGAACAGGTATCAATGAGTCGATGCAGTGGTAATTCTGCCCATGTATCCTAAAACACGGTGGGCCTTTTCCAGTTGAGATAGAGTGATCTATTTTCCCTTCGATGGATGTTATTGCCAGTATAGAATTGTATATACGTAGCAGAGCTCGAAAAGAGGGATCCTTCATTTGTTGTTTCAAGTAAGTTGGTGGCTCTCTTAGCGGCGGGAGCTTTACACTTCTTTGTTGACAACATATTGTGCAAAGGGACATTCCCGTTCGGCTATCTTCGCCTGTTCTTTCTGAATACCATACTGAGGCGTTACAGAAGGTGCATTGGATTATTGGATTTTATTTCGCCATTCTTTCTGTTTTTTAAAGGTCGCATGTTAAAATTTGTTTACGGTAGTAGGATCGTAAATATATATTTAGGTTTTCTTCACATGCAGTAATGTACCTTTAAGAAGCTTCTTCTCTGCTTTTGATAGGTATTGCCGGCTTGTTGAGGCTTCACCTGTTTTTGGTACATTGATTTTGATTAACGCTTTTGTTAATCAATAGTTGTGATCAATTATTGTAGTTAAAGTTACGTGTCTTTTTAGTTACATGTAGATTGTTTCCACGCTCTTTGAGACATTAATATTGCACGTCTCATACTTCTGGCATTTTTTTGGCGAACTACAGAAGTAAAGGGGTTCTTGATTTGTTATATTAGTAGTATATTTTGGGAATTATTTATTTTACTATAAAGCGTACCTATTTCAGAGCAGCGATCGCATCCACCTGCATTGTTTGAAATTATTTAACTTTCAGCTTATCGTGTGGTTTTCCCTTTTTCCCAAGGGAATAGTGAGTTGGGTTTTTTTTCCGGTGGGTGTTGAAGGAGTTTCATAGCAGTTCTAATTATGTTTTTATATGGTGATGGTTCTTGGGAATAAAGTATTGTTTAAGTAGTAGAGTATTAGTTTAATTATGAACTTACAGTCGTACAAAGCAGCTTTCGGCGGTGGGTTTTTTGTACATTTTTGTGTAGATGGTCCTGCATTGCGGGAAATAAATATTTGAAATTTGCCTGAACTTATAGAACTCGGTTTGAAAATAGTTTTTTGGGGTTACCTTTTTGGACTATTTTATTTTTTACCCTTTCTAATTGCTTCTCTTCCACACGTTTAGTGGAGCTTGATGGCTTTGTCGTCATCTTTTTCGACGTGTTTGTCGCATGCTGAGCTTTCCACGTGTTTGTATGCTGAATTGTTATGCCTTTTGTTTCAATAATTGCCTTGCGTCGAGACCTTGCTTTCTTTGTGCGGCCTGGAGGTAAATATTATTTCTCGGATCGTTAGTAGTTGTGTTGTATTTTATTGTTTTTTGTAGGGGAAGAGTTTCTCGGTCAACTTACTGATTTTAGAGCATGTGTTACAACCACCTATATTATAAATAAAAGAAACAGTAGTTATGTTACGTTTAATGGAGATTTAGTTCAAAGATGGTGTAACGAACTCACAATTGTAGTATTTGTGTATAGGTTGGAAATGATCTTCTCGGTTAGGTTCCATTCCTGCATTGTATCCAAAATAAGTATAAAAATGTGAACATGTAATCAATAAAATGTTTGGGAAAACATTTTCAATTACAATGTCATTATCCTTTTTTTAAAAATGATTTTCCCGTTTTTGAAATTAGCATCTGTTTGTGGGTGTCTAGGGGTTTTTGGTTTTTTGGACAATAGTATATATATTCTTAATGGGCCGCCTGTTTCAAATTTCCTTAATACCTTTTTGGAGAATTATGAAGTAGTAAAAATTTATGTTCTAAAATAGTTTGATCTATTAGTTGCTTCAAATATTGTACTTAAATTTGTGTACCATAAAATTGTAAAAGTCAAAGTTTTAAAATACTTGTATATAGGAAATGTTTGTGTGTATTTCTGCATTGCAATCACTACATATTTAACTAAGTAACACCTGAATATTAAAGTTTTAGTTATATGGTGATAACCATAAAACTAAAACATTACAAAATACATAGTTAAATATGTCCCAAAAAGTTATATACATTACCAGGTATATTCGGTGTAGGTGTTGTTGCTCGTTTCCTTTTGTGACCACTGGTACTCGCCATCGCTTGCGTCCCTGCGTTTTTTTGGTTGAGAATAGCTTGATGTGTTTCACCTTATGTTTCGCGTATGAAAGGTTCTGGTTTTAAAGAGGGTACACTTTGTGGCAAAGATCTATTTTTATATTTGTCGGAGTCTGTTGTTTTTTCCCTTTAATTGGCGGTCAACCATAAGGTAAATGTATTAATTATTCTCTATTTTGTTTGATTTGACGTTTAACGTCGATAGTCATTAATATTTGTTTTAAAAGTCTTCCTTCTTGCAGGGTATATGAAACGGAAACTACAATAGTTAATTACGGAGACGTATATGAAACGGAAACTTAAACGTATACTTGTTCTGTATAAAGCTAGTAATATAAAGGTTAATAACAATGAGTTAACCAGCTTAGTATTGAGTTTGGTTTCGTTTTGTGTTGTTTGGTTAGAACAGACCGATGGTCCACACTACATTTGACATTATTTTAAGCGCCTTACCTATGCAATGCATTAATTATCTGTTTTTTATTCTTTGACATGTTTTAGGCGTACTGTTTGTTATTGTTTTGTTTGTTTAATTTAATTTGGTTACTTTGTTATGATCGATGCGAAGCATAATATTATTCCCCCCTTCGTTATGCTCATTTTAAAAATGAATACACATAGTTCAAGAGTTTATGTAAAGAATTCTGCTTCATCTCTAAGAAAGTGTTTTCTAAACCGATCCTTGTTGCTTCCTCAATACCTTCCTTTTGAATTCACGGATAGGTTTTAGGCGTCTTTTGAAGCAGGTTCGTGTGCCATAGGTTTGGTCACGGAATAGGCGTTGTGTGAAGGATTTTGGATAAACGTTTGTCACCAACATCACCTTCTCCTTTAATCTTTTGTTGAACCCAATTTCTCTGATAGCTTGAGATTGTTCTCCCCATAAGTTAAGAGTAGCCATCGTTCCCCTAAAATTTGTTTGATATATTTGGAGATGTAAGCATTGTTTGTGTTGGGATAATAGTATATACGAACGAAATATTTCTTTCCCATTGTTTTGTTTTACCTTCCAATCTTTAATCTTATAATTGTGTGCTTGTGATCTGAGAAACGGTCTTCTAGTCCAACTCCTTGGACCAAATGAATTTGGCCGACCACATCTGCGTTGTTTGTTATGTTTAATGGATATCATGTTAAAAAAGGGTTATTGAATTGTTGTTACCTATGAATCTGTCATTGGTTCCGGCAAGACCTTCAATTTGTTTATCCGAATGTATTCAAAACTTGTGTTCTGCTATTCTTATTGCCGTTGGCTCAATCGGTTGAAATTTAGTTGTCTCTATAAATTTAAGTGTACACATATTGTTTGTGAGTTTGAAGCTTCGGTTGTTTTTGTCTGCGTAAAATTCAGAGATCTCATATATTGACCCCTCTTTTAGCTTCCCACTGTGTGTTTCAAGAGTAGTTGAGTTCATGAAATCTTCTATCCTTTCACCCTGTTTTAGCATATAATAGAGTTAACCAATTAAGTAATTACATATAAGTGGTTTGTGATTTGTTGGAGAAGCTTACGTTTGGGTCTACCATGAGAATGCTCATTCCTTTGGTTGTGTCTTTAGCGCCACAATCCTTTATCTCCCATAACCAGAAGATGTGGACTATAATCGGGTTGTTGCAGAATCCAACTGTTGAGGGGAATAGAGAGGCATGCGGTGCATTAGCTTGGTCATTCATGATTTGAGATCCTTTTTTTATAGACGTCTTCTTTGAGTGGTTGGAGTTTGTGAATTTATAGACCACTGTTTTTTTTTTCACAGGGTCGTTTCTCTATGTTCAGACCGTTTACGATATTGTTTCCTTTTTTGCTTTAGTTGTTAAAGCCTTTGAGATATTATATTTACTGTAATTATTTGATGATCCCATGTTTTGTGGGATAGCTTAACAACTGTGATTTTGTAGAGATTCACCTATGGTTGTGTTTCTCTGTTTTTTTTCCTTTCATTTGAGTCGTGATTTAAAATTATGTAATCATACATGGTGAGTGGGTATTGTGTTGGGATTGAGAAGCCTTTTTCGTTTGAGGAATGGTTGGGCAGGTCTATGATTATGTTTTTGAGTTTTGAATATAACTATCTGGATTGTGTTTGTTGTTGAGTACCTTGAGTGTTTATACTGGAATAGTTTCCGAGAATGTAAATCAATCTTACTTCTCTTTCTCGTTTTTTCCCTTTTCATTGTCTCCCGAACGCGCTTCGTGCGTTCCTGATTAGCTAGCTCTCTTCAAGTTTGGTTTAAGAATATGATGTATTTTTGTTTGTGGGTAAATTGACATAACCGCGAGCGGAAGTACTACGCTTCTGCTTAGGCTCCACCCCCGACCGTGTATTGGTTCTCTGGCCTCTGTGGTTTTCCTATGGTTTGGGACTTGATTTGGTATCGAAGCGATGGTGCTTCTGATCTCTGTTTGATTGTTGGTTAAGTTAGGAGTGTAAACACTTTGGATGTTGCTGTTGACCTTAAATGTGGAACCGATGAAGCTATTAGCGGTTCCTTTGCTAGCCAAGCTCATTATTTCTTTGGCTTTCTTAGCTAAAAAGTCTTAAAACACAATAATTTGTCCATGATAGATAATAGTCAACGGTGCAGTTTGAGTCTGTGGCTTCACAGATCTGTTCAAGAAAACAACCATGATTTAGTCTCAAAACATAAGGTGTAACATTGTTACTTTTAATACGTAAAGAGTATGTTCTTTTGACCAACATACTTAGTAGTAGTCTCTGTCATTTTCAAGTGCAATGAGAAATGGTACTTTAATAAACTCTTTTTGCAAGGAAGGAACTGGGAATTTTAAAACCAAGTGATCACGATATAATATAGAATTATGCATAAAGTAAGTGGAAATTCAAAAGGCAGAGAGCATCAAGTAAAGCAGTTTCTTGGAAGAGGTTGGTATGTGGAGGATGGTGGTGTGTAGGCTGCGTGATATATCGGAAGGAGTATTTAGACGTGTGGTAGTGGTTGTTCTTGAGTATTGGTTCAAGGGCTTATGCGTGCCCTTTTCCCAGCCCGCTTGCTCTCTGGATCTACAGCTTCATTGGTCTCACTTTCGGTCGAGTCTGCCACTGTTGCCATACTTTCGTCTGTCATGGTCTTCACCGTGAATGTCTGGCGTGTGGCAGTGAGATTGTACTTGGTCACTTGAATTAGAAACTTCCAGGAGCTGCCAATGAGAGTCTTGAATATGGCTGGTATTTTCTCATTGCTTGCTTCATCTCCTCCAGCTTGGAGGAGATCTGGTGCTGTCTTCCCTAGGATCTTTGTGGCCTCACTGTCGAAGATGACAAAGGTTGCGACGTCTCCTGCTTGGTCACGAACTGTGACTTCGAACCTGAACCTGAATTTTTAAAAATGTTGCTCCTTCAATTCTGTCAAAGTGAGTAAGGGTAAAAAGTAGATTCGAAGTAACGATACAGAGCGTGTTGTACATCTCATCCCTGGTGGTATTTAAGGATGAGCTTATAATTTTTGGGAAGCAGTAGAAAGGGTATAAAATGGTTCTAATCCACAATGTCCGCACTGTCATAGCTATCTAGATCTTAGTTCTAGCAGTTATGAAGACAATTACAAAATAAGTTTAAGTTGTAAAGACTTTGATTCTGGTGTTGTTGTAGTCATGTTATTCATGGTTTTGTACTTCCAATCATGAAACTAACTACGAAATAACTTTAAGACATGTTTAAGCATAAGGTTACTTACTTGGGCAGGCCAACGTTGTTGGTTTTGTTGCAGTTGCTGCAGTGGAAAGAGCTACCGTTCCTACCTAGCTGAAAATTGCATGTGGAGCATGCAATAAAATTCCACTTCTGCGTCTCCGGGACACTGACAATTGTCCCGTGGACATAGAAGGCCGCCTTTTTGAAAGCCTGTGTATTGCAAACTCACAGATGGTTTCTAATCTGTTCTAGTAGATGGAGATGTATTGCTTTGTTAATAGTATAGTCTATTACCTCTGGGTTAGCGGTCTGGAGAAATTGATGAAGCTCATCGATTGCAGCGGTCTCGATTTTCGTCACTGCAGAGGTTGAACTGGTTTTGATGGGCATTCTCGGGCTTCCTGCTTGGACCCTGTTTTTGGCAACATATTAGTCAGTGAGAATCCTAATTCTAGGCTGCTTCTACCATTACATTCTTCTTATATTAAGAGATCTAATAGTATATAGTTATTTGTTTTTCCACATATAACTTACTGCATTTACCAGGAAAAAAACAGTGAGCTAGGAGAACTTATTTGGAGGGACAGGTTGTTTAAACTATTATAAGAGAGTTCAAATCTTTAGGTTGGGCAGACTTTCGTTACATATGATAAGCCTACTTATCAAGCCAAGAAATCTTCGGTTTCTGCGACGTCGGTGTCAAAAAACACACGACTAGATGCTGTTATTTTGACGCACACAACACCTGCACATTAGGCCGATAGCGTTAGGTGTTTTATACTCGGATCGCAGAAGCTGTGTTTTCGGAGAGTCAATTCAAGAAGACGTACCTCCAAGAGTTCGTGCATTCACTGTCGTGAGGAGCACGACTGTCAGTTTCGTGCTTAGCTCATCCCACCGTTGGCGGACTTGGGCTGCCACATTGTTCCAAACATAGACACGCATTGTTTCACCACTAACATTATCAAACACAACGATTAGAGTACACACAAAGATTAGTTACATATTAGTAATCTGTTGAGGGTTTCTTAGTTCTTTAAACTTTTTACGCGAACCAGGTTATTGACATTGTGTCTGGTTTAATTAACTTACTCGTTCAAGCGCAAATGGAGAGTCACATAGTCTTTTGAGATGTCTGTCTCCATGCTCCCAGCTACACCGTTGATGAGGACCATCTGGCCAAGAATGTCTAGAGAAATAGAGTGTTAGTGGAGGTTTACGAATACAGGTTTTTAAAACAAAACTTACCATAGAGATCAACATCCTTATAACACAATCTGAGAAGCCTTGACTGAGGCAGATTCTGAACCTCTGTCTTGGGATATCATTCCCACTGTCGGGGACTTTGACAACAACGGTCTGGTCCGTGAATATGATTGTATGCTTGTTGTCAGCCACCTTGAAGCGATCACGGCTTGGCTTCCACATAAAGCGGCAGATAATGTAAGTTCTGCCAACGTGAATCATATCCACAAAACGTGGAAGCCGGCTTGCTGGAATGAAACCCTGAATAGCAGTGCATTGGACCATAAATGTGTTAGTCTGAGTTGAGCTGTAACTTGGCATCTATTTTCAGTAATAACGACGGGTCTGAGCTACCTGAGAATCGAGAAGGAGCAATTCTTGACCCATAAGAAGCTGTCCTTTATTGAAATTGCGAGCCTCCCAAGAGTGGAGTACTCTGATACCCACCGCTTCGTTACAGAAGAGGTTGTTCGTCTCGTCAAGAACTGCGAAGGTTCTGCTTCCCATTGACGCATCCATAGCAGAAGGGAGGAGGGAGAAGGTAGGAGGAGCTTGCTTAGGCGTTCGTCGGTGGTAAGCGAAGAGTGGAAACAGTGAAGTTTGAGGTTGACGGTTTGGATATATATATACATGATAGCGCCGTTTTGAGTAGAGGAGGTGGAGAGTTCCTCAATTAATGTGGTCAACAAATGCTACTTTCATTGCGCCCATTACAGAATAGGATTAAGTGGAGTAGGGAAGGGCAATGGTGAAGTGGTGGAAGAAAACGGCGGCTTAGGGTTTCTGTTGGAGGTGTGGCGTTAGACATCGGCGGTGAGAAGAAAGGGTTGGAGAAGATGTTAGATTTGGTGGGCCTTTTTGCGATTTGGGTCTCTCTATTTGGAAAGGTGTTTGTATTGGAAATGAGTGTGGTTTATTAGTTAGATGTCTGAGGATGGCAAGGCGTGTGAGTTTTGTTGGCTTAAACGGCAGGGCGTGTGCGCGGTAGACAGCATGTCGTGTGAAGCTGACATGGCACGCAGAGGGGGGTGTTGTTGGTGGGAGGTGAGGTGGCATAAAGGAGAGGTTAGAATGATTAACTTTTTATTAGTTAGACTAGGACTATGCCCACGCTACGCGCGGGTTTGTATTTTAATTTTTTTGTTTGTTGTTTATTAAGGTCCGTATGTGGTTTTTTTTTAATTTGGTTATGTTATTCTGGTTTAATTTGTCAATATAGTATGCTAATGTTGCTTCGTTGTATATCAATGCAGTAGGACTTTTGGTTTGTTTATAAATCTGTGAAGTTGGTAGTAAAGGTAAGAGCTATGTTTTAAATATTTGGGTACTTTGAAATTGTTTGGAAAGAACGAAAAGAAATTATAAGGAATGCTGGAAACTACTAAACAATGCGATCGGTAAATTGCCGAAGAAAATAATTTTTGATAATGGGGGATCCTTCTTGTGCGCATATCTTCTTCTCTTCAAGCATGTGTTGTAAGGATTACGTGTTCCAAGTTTTAGTCCCTCCCTCTTGTTATCTGTAGGTGGTAGTTCATGTTGCTTAATTTTAGATATAGTCGTTGCTTGTTTTGTTTTATTTTGGAGCATGTAGTGGTATTTTGTTACCTCACGTTATGAAGGAAATGGTAATCCTCTTCTCATGTCCATCCTGCATTGTTTGTGATGTTAATTTTTCGCTAATGTAGTATGTATTGAATTATGTAGAACAATTTACCGTATCTTGTTGGTAGTCCGTTATATATTTCTTTGTAGACTATATTCTGCACGGATTCTTTTGTTTCTTCTTCTGCCTGTAAGATTCGCAGACCTTGTGGAGTAGTGACCTTCGAAAGAGCTACATATAGTTGGCCATGACTGAAGACCAGCTTGGGAAGATACAATAGTACTTGCTTTAATGTTTGTCCTTGGCTCTTATTTATGGTCATTGCGTAGCAAACTCTGATTGGGAATTGGCGTCTGCGGAGTGTGAACGGGTGATTTGTTTTATTCAGGGATAGAGTAATCCTTGGTATTAGGATCTTTTGACCGGCGTTTGTTCCAGTGATTATTTGTCCCTCGATGACCCTCTTGCCTAGTTGTGTGATAGTTAGCCTTGTGCCGTTACACAGTCCCTCTCTTTGGTTGATGTTTCGTAGAAGCATAATTGGGGCGTCTATTTTAAGCCTCAGCTTATGTTTTGGTAGTCCAGGAAACTCTAGAGAGTTAAGATATTTAGTAGGGTACATTGCACCATAATCTTTACCAACTGTTTCGGCTTTTTCGTAGCTGTCGGCGCTCAGGTATTCTTTAAGTTCGCCGTCAACTTGACTGAGCATGTAGTCGTTGATCTCGTCAACAGTTTTATTCCTCAGAGTTAATATAGCATTCTCTGTGAATTGTTGTCGACTCCCTTCTGAAGAGTTGTTCGATGAAAACGAAGCAGCCGCTATTTTCTCGAAATGGTTCCCACTGTTTTCC